>JAPFFP010091913.1:0-44278 GCA_026153255.1 Solanum medicagineum
CCCCCTTACCCCTAACCCCTGACCCCAACTGATGACATGACCCTAGTCCACCATGAGATCTTGACGCCACTAAACTACGACTATTATCACTCTTAAGTTACAACATCAACAATATGCGACAATATACAGCAATATACAACATCAATAAATTATACAACAACAATATTGACAAGATCCGTATGCAGCAATATACAATAATATACAGCAATATACACAACAATATACAGCAGACTACAACAACAATACAATCTACAACAACAGCGGTAACAAGATGTATATATAACACTTTAGTACAAATATAATATATGCAAAATGAAGTACCAGGCAACAAAGACACAGTAAGCAACCAGAAATGCTAATAGCAAATACAAACAACAACAGAGGGCTACACAAATTCTGATCGGAACAAGAACTGCACAAAACAAGATGCTTGAACAGGAAAGAAGGAGAAAAGGGCAGAAACGATAGAACCTGGTCGCCGGATTGGCTGGCCGGAGATCTGGTTCAGATCTGCGACGAGGACCTGATCCACGACGTCACGCGCCGAGATCATAGACTCCGCCGCCGGCAGTGAGGAATGAAGCTTTCTCTGATCCTCTTTATCGAAGTAGCTAAACTGAGACCCCAGCGAGCTTAGAAGAACACTTTCAGCACTTGAAGAATAATCCCATTTTTCAAAAATTGAGTTCTCTAGCGATTGAGGGTTCAAAACCCATTATTTTTCTAAGTTTTCAATGGGAGTTCAGAGAGAAGAAGAAGAAATAGTTGAGGGTTTCAAAGTCCAAGTCCTAATTCTTGAAGGAAAGTGGGGAATTCGTCATCCTAGGTATGTAAAGGCTACCTAAGAATATGGGATTGTTCACCCATGTGCCTTTTTGAATGTAGTATGTTGATAGAAGAAGTCGATGAGTCTTGTTTGACAAAGTATTACATGATATCTTTAAAATTTCTATTAAACTACATATGCTATCTTAAATTGATGATCATCACAATTTGCATTACTTGCTTAATTGATTATTTGAACTACTGTATAAATTATATATATGAAATTGTTAAAGAATCCATGAATAAAGTTAGGGGTCGATGTCTAGAGCCCGAATTACGTATATATACATGGTTGATATGGTCTGGGCCTTGATTTGAGTGGGTGCTAATGATAATGTTGCTGGAACTGATGGAGTGTGAGTCCCTTAGAGTCTTTAAGAGGTCACACCTGAGTCTTAAAGAGCGATCATAATATTCACGAGTTGAGAGATGATGCCCTTGTCCAAAAGAGACTAAACAATGAGAAAACTTTGATGTTGATGTTTTTGAGCATGTTGAGTCCTGGAAGGAGTATTAAGCACCGATAATGAGTAAGAGTGAGTCCCCCTCGCACTCATTAACTACGTGGCCAACGTAGCAGAGGATTGGACCATGAGAACGAATGTTTCCTTAGTCCCAAAAGAGGACTTGATGTTATTATAAATTCCCTGATGTACGCCCTTTCACCCTGTCAAGGTGCTGGGCGGATGCCACAATGACATCGCTTCTTTTTACCATCACCAACTCATAGGTGATAGGTGTATATCCAAGAAACTCCCAGATAGGTCCCCTGATGATAGTACTATGATATTGATGTGATATTATGAGCCTTGATTGATGGTGACAGGATAGAGTTCTATTCCTTACTCTGAGTTGAGGTTGAGTGCTTGATGAGTTGATATTGTTTACTTTAGCCAGCTTTGCATACAGTATATTCCACATACTAATGCCATTTTGATGCTGCATCATTTATTGATGCAGATTCAGTTGAGAGAGGATTTCAGCAGGCTAATCATTGAGGTTCAGAGCTTCTTGTTTTCAGATCATGGTGGGTCCTCCCCTGTATTTTGGTGATGGTTATTTCGTCAGTTTTATTAACTTATCTTTTTTATTTGATTTTGGTAGCCATGGCCTATCATGGTACGTTCTTAGACAGTAGTTGTAGAGGCTTCATGGCTGTAGACGGATGACGTTTGATGTTGGGATTCCTTTCTCCCCCCTCACCCTTTTGTTCTATTTTTAAACTATGTTTATTTCCTTAATTTTGTTTTTTATGATGGATGTTGATGATGAGTCTGATAGTCCACTGACAGTTAGAATATTCTTTGTTATCTTCGGCAAATGAATTGATTGAACGAGTGTGATGAGACTAGGTGGTTCTCTTGGGGGCTAGCAATAGTCTCCGAGTGCCAGTTACGCCTAGGGTACCCACGGTGTGTGAAAAATTTGTGATTTCCATCCCAAAATATTAATGTAATTATCCTCATCCTTTCTACTAAATTTTTATGAGATTATGAATGGATTTTTAGAAGAAACGTGTATAATTTATGTTAAATTAAGAAAATATAACCTTAGGTTTCTTAGAATAAAATTTTGATTTAGGGGTCAAATAACAATTCATTTTAATTGAAATTTGATGTATAAATTTAGTTTATTATGGGTAAACACAATCTGAAAGAAATTTTCAGATTCGAATTTGAGGGCTCGGGATAACTTTTTGACTCGATTTTAGAGAAAAAAATAAATATAGCAATATGGGTGTCATTGGATTAGTATTCATATGTAGATTATGTATTTGAACAGATTTTGATCATCCTAAAGCATTACAAAAGACTCAAGATCCAGAGTGTTATTTGATTAATTGAGGCAAGTGGACTTTCAAAACTTTGTAATTCTCGTAGAATTCTCAAAATTTCTTTTCTTCTATGCGTGATGCTTGAAATATTTGTAATATCACGAAAAATGGGGAAATTAAATATAAATGTGAGTTATGGTGTTGTAATACTTGAATTGAAAAAGTGGTTAAGTGTTGAGAATTTTATTTTGAGATATATTGTTTTGGTTGGTGATTATGGGTCGATTTGTTTATGAACTTCATCTCATGTTCATTCATTCCATGTCACATATACTTGCATTGATTCTGGATATTGATATGAGTGAGATAGTGAGAATTGGGGTCGAGATCTTTATCGATCGAGATGCGATGCCGAGGTCACTGTTGGCGATATTATGATACCGAGATCTTTGCTAGTGATATTGTGATGTCGAAGTCATTACCGATGATATTGTCAACTAGCGGTAGTCAATGCACATCCTAAGGGAACCATCCTGCTTACGCACAAACAAGACCGGAGCACCCCAAGGAGAGACACTCGGCCTTATGAATCCCTTCTATAGCAAATCTCTCAACTACTCCTTCAACTCTTTTAACTCTGCAGAGGTCTTTCTATATACAGAAATATAAATAAGCTGGGTTTTAGGAAGAACATCAATTCTGAAGTCAATCTCCCTATTAGGAGGGACCCCAGGTAGATCCTCAAGAAATATATCAGAAAACGCACTTACAATCGGGACGAATTCAAGAGTAGGAGGCTCAACATCATTAGACTTAACTCACACGAGGTGATAGATATATCCTTTAAAGATCAGTCTTCGAGCCTTGAGGTAAGAAATAAACCTACCCTTTGGCACAAGAAAATATCCCTTTCACTCAATAATGGGCTCATTCGGAAACTGAAATTTGATAATTTGATTTCTACAACCAACAGAGATAGGAATGAAGCTAGTCCATGCCAATAAACACATTGAAGTCAACCATCTCTAACTCAATTAATTAGCAAGAGTATCCCTATGATAGATGGACGACACACAATCTCTATAGATTCTTTCAGCTCGAATGGACTCGCCAACAGGAGTAGAAATAGAAAATGCCTCAAGCAAGCAATCAGGAAGGATCTCAAATCTACCAGCCACATATGGTGTCACAAAAGAACAAGTCGCACCCAGATCAAGCAAAGCATAGAAATGAAAGGTAAAGACTCGAAGCATACCCGACACAACATCTAGTGCAACCTCTTGGTCCCATAAATTCCCTATCACATATAGATGGTTTGTTCCACCACTTATCCTTGGTGCAACACCTCTCTGATTACCCCTCGCTGGTGCTGTTGTGGTAGAGGACTAGGCCTTATTGCCCCACATTGGATATTCCCTCTGAAAAGGGCCTGGTTGGCCACACAACTAGTAAGCGTTCCCTCTATCTCTACAATCTCTTAGATGCATCATGCCACATTTCCCATAAGGTGGCTTTCCTTTCGAGCCAAGAGTCGTGCTTGCCTAAGACTGTGAACCTTATGCTCTAAAGTTTAGCCGACCTTGGTACTTTTGATTATACTTGTGGCTTAGGGTTGGTGCTCTGGCAGATGAAGGTGCTAGCTCGGACTGAAACTTCCTATTATTCCATTTCCTCTGTTCCCACCTCATTGATGGAGGTTTTAGCCCTCTTATTTCTGATCTCCTCCCCATCTTGTTGCCTTTCCTCATCAGCCTGCTGCACATAGACCATCAATCTACCTATGTCCATGTCATACACAAGCATAACTCCTCCTCCATCTTTTTTTGGACCATTTGTTCAACCGATCAACATATAAACCCAACCTACTTCTCATGTCTGCAACCATCTCAGGAGCATGACGAGGCAACTGCATCAACTTAAGACCATATTCATTCACCATCATAGAGTCCTATTTCAAATTCAAGATCTGTTACCTTGGCCTCCCTTCTCTTGGAAAAAAGTTCCCCAAGAAAGCTTCCTTAAACATTTCCCAAGTCTGAACTGGGGCACCCTCTCCTCAGTTCTTCTTCCAATGGTCATACCACAATATGGAAACACCCTTAAGCTAGTAGGTAGCCAACTCAACCCTATCAACTTTGGTCACATGCATCACGTGGAACACTTTCTGTAGCTCATCAATGTAGTTCTCAGGATCCTCAGTAGTCGTAGATCCCGTGAACTCGGGTGGGTTCATCCTCAAGACCTCTCAAACTATGTATGTATCCTATGCATCATATCTACCTGTTCCTTGTATAGTAGAAGGTATTTTCACAGGTTGGGCCAAGGTGTGGATGGCCTGGTAGAGCTCAACATTCGAGATGTCAGCCTGTGGTGGCTGTTCAGGGACGACCTAGCCTATGTGTTCTTCACAATTTTGGTGCTCAGCTTGGTTGATATTCAGCCTAGACAGATACCCTCATCCTATAACAACTCTTCTTGGAGGCATGGTCATAATTCTGCAAATGCGTAATGCACGGATTAGAAGATAACTTTCATAGAGTTTAACTCTATAGCACGAGTCATAATATGAAAAAAGTGTAACCCTTCCTGATATCCTATAGCCTCCTGCTTATAATGTGTGGTGCCCAACACACCCATAAACAAGACTCTACTAGACATGGCTCCATAGACTCCCTCAACTCAACTCAAACAACTATCACCTATATCTACATCATGAAATGTGTGGTGCACTGATCTAGATCTTAATGATGCACAGGCTAAAATTCTCTATCACCTGTATCTGCATCATGAAATGATGCAGGTCCAAATGGACGTCAGTACATGGAATATACTGGTATGTAAAAAGGCTCAAGAAAGTAAAGCTCAACTCACTCACCTCAACTCAAAAAATCATGCTTGAGTCGATATATGCAAGTTTAAAGCAAATCATGATTTTAAAGTAGACTTAGTAGAAATAAACTCATTTTAAGATATCATACTCAATCAATATTTGCTTAGAAGTTTCTCTTAACCTACATCCAATCCCACCACCTTTTGTTTGGTGTTGCACAATGAAAGTGATGTTGTTGCCACACTCGTCTTAAATGTGCCACGGTAAAAGATGATCAAATCTCTCATGGATCCATAGTAAATATCCAGCATCAATGAAAGAGTCATCAGAACATGTTGTACAACTATCTTACGCTGGCAACATATTTTTGTGGGTTAGAGTAGACATGTGCTCACTCCCAGCTCGGTGCTCCATACTCCTCCTACGACTTAAACATGCACCACTTACCAATAAACTCAATCCTTAATGCTCATTCAATCAAATCAAATCTCAAACTCATTAGGTTATCATATCTTAACTCATCTCAGCTTCTTATCAGCTCAATCAATCAATAAAGACAATCAGACTCAACTCAGACTCAAATGGTCATTCAGACTCGCTCAATTAGACTCATCATATAATGCAAGCAAGATACATAAAAATATAGAGAATTAAATTCAACACACTTCTCATGCTCAACCATGCTCAAGTTGCTCAACTCACGCAATCAAAATCAAACTCAAACCTCAACTCTTCCATGCATAGGTTTTAAAAAGATCATTCAATTTAAGGTTCATGATACCAAGTATAAAATATTTGTGTTAATGTCATATCTGTAGTCATGAAACATGATAATTATCTCATATATTATCATAAGAACTCATAATAAATGCTGAAACTTGATAATTGGTTGATAGGGATTTCAAAACACAACTCTTGTTCTTACTTTTGACTCAAATAGGTGAAAGGGCATGTGAACGAACTTAGATCCACACTTTATTAAGCCTTACATACATGGAAATTTTGAAGAATTATCATCTTTTTAGATATTCTCCATTCATATGCTTGGAACCCTAGCTTTCTTCCCTTCCTCTATGCTTTCTAAAGTTTCTAAGTGATTTTGAGGAATGATTACCTTAGGGTGCTGATAAAGAGTCTCAAACAAGTCCAAAATATGGTTACTTTTAATTAAAAAGGATGGGAAATGACAAAGTTACTCCTCAACAAAAACAACCGAAATGGAACACGAAATCTCCTTTTATGGCCTGTGAAATAGGTTATGTGTTCTGGTCCTCTCTCGTGGAAAGTAGATCAAAATTGTCAATTTCTGAATCTCATTCTACGACCTATCAGACAATTCATGGAACATATTACTAGTCATACTCCCTCTTGTAGAACCTGGACCAAAATTATAGATTTCTGGATCTTGTTCCACGACTTGACAGATGACTCATGGAACAGGTTATGGGTCGTATTCCATCTCATAGACTTCTTTCCATATTTAGGCAAAAAATTTCAACTCTGGAACACCTTTCATGATATGGTCCACGAGCAATATTCTAGACTACGACTTGTAAACCCTCTCATAGAACCAGGTTTGAGGACCTATTTCACTTTTAAAATTTCTAGGGTGTTACAGGTTGGTACTCACCCTTGCTTGTACATTTTTAAAGGTTATGCGCTCTGATCTATGTGATACTCTCTTTTCTCTTTTTATCCAAGGTTTTCTATGGAGAGTACTGAGGTTGCTATTTGTCATCTCAGCGAGCCTCATCCTCCTATTTATGATCTTGTTCTACTTTGGAGACAACATCATTTAAGATTTATATTTTTCTTTCAAATCTATTGTAACACATTAGAGGCTTATGCGCGTGACAACTAAATTTTGGGGGATTTTGATTAAGTTGACTTATTATCCCCAGTTAAAATTTTCACTTTGTATTATCCTTCCATATTTTATTATTATAATTGGGTTTTAGGCTAACTTGTCTTTGTGGGATAAGACGAGTGTCATCACATCCATTTTTGGGTCATGACAGTTGTGAGCCCAGTTCTACCTGCGTTGGCTTCCTTCTATAAAGACGGAGCTTTTGGATATTTGAAAGGGAGGAACTTATGTATTTTGGTAGACTCTCAGAGTCCTTTCTATTTATCTTAGACTACAAATACCAAAACCCTATCGAACTGCTCAAACAATTATATCAAAACTCATTCTAGAGATAAAATCACATTCTGGAACCAATGGTATCATATGAAATCCAATTCAAGCACCCAAACTCAAATATTGACCAAATTAGAACTTCCATTAGGTTTCAACTAAATATCCAACTTTGGACCTCAAATCCACATAACAACTCCAAATCTAATTTCAGCAAATCTCCTATACTGATTTCTACATTTTGTAGCTGATGAAATTTATAAATTCTATTATGATACTTGAAACTCCAAATTAAACCAAAACTCAAAATTAAACAACTTGAGACTTTAAAAACTCAACTGCTTAACAAAACCTCAACTTTTTACAACACTTTAAAAAATCAACTTTCACAATAAATTAATAAGAGTTGGGACAATTATCGGCAGAAGTAAAATGATGATTTTTTTAAAATATCAAAGATAAACTTTAGGGTCATTTTAACCATCATGACTAGGGAGATTAGATCATGACATATTCCTCAATAAATATTTCAATCAGTTAAAAAGTAGCAATTAAATTGGTTCTTTTCACACATATTAGATATTGTCTTAATTGATATTTTAAAATTCTCAGCCACTAAAATTACTTCAATTGGTATATAATTCAATTTTGAAAATGTTCAATTTTTTCAATCTTTAACTTTATAATTTGTTGACTTACAATCAACTTAACCAATTTTTTTGATAAATTGTGTTACAGACCATGATTTTTCAAGTTCTTGATTGTTGAACTTTTATTAGGCTCAACCAAGATGCGTATCCTTATTGTCAGTTTTTACATGCACAAGCTTTAAAGCATAATTGTTTTCTTCGCTTGAGTATATTACACCTAATACGCTAGGTCTATGCATCTTGATTTAAATTGTGGAAGTTAATTATAGAAATTGTTTGAGCAAGGTGCATCACCATATCATTAAATTTCTTTTGTGTTTCTCATATAAATCTGTAACCACATTTAGTCAAAACAAATATATTTTAATGTGCATGAAGATCATTTAGCATTTGAGGTATTTGTTCTAGTACAATATAAATATTTATCATAATTATCCTAAAAGAAGGACATATATTAAAATACATTTTATATTTTCATTTAATTAACAAATAGTAAGATAGTCTACAAATAATTTATCCTTTTCTTTTTATTTTTGTAGTGTGTGTCAACAAATTATTTTGATTAGTGTGTTGTGTAATAATTTCATATTCGTTTACTTCAAAAACTAACTAAGAAGGATATTAAATATGAGTAGAGTGACAGGTTGATGTAGATTGTATATTAACAAAATACACTTAAGTAGGATTTTGTTTTCAAGCTATTAGAAAGTAGTATAACGAATAAAATAAATATTACCTCTTCCAAAATTGGAGAAAATAATATTGTACTTCTATAAGTGCTACGAAAATTCTATTCTATCATATTTCATCATTTCATATCCAATGAATATTCATATTATAATAGTCGATAAAATTACCAAAATAGCCTTAGAGGAGAGATGTACACATAAACACATCTTCCCATGATCCAATGATAAATCCGATGCTATCAGCATGAAAAATAGAGTGGGAAAGTAGTCTGGTTCATTTTTAGAGAAACGGTACAAAGAATAATTTTTTGATGCGAACACGCGAACAATAAAGGTGTGCAACAAAAGCGTGACGCACCCCTGCCACAAACCAGCACTCATTTTTCTAAAAATAATATTCGACGGGATTGAAAAATCGATCGTAAAGAGATTTACATAAATTTACATATAAAACACATTTGGAAAATGTGATTTTATGTATATTTTCACAGAAAATAGTTTTCAAAACGTTTTAAATTTTCAGTCAAAAAAGTAGCTGGAGTGCGACAAGTCCGAGTTGCGGACTTGCCCTGTTGTGACACTTGATGTTATTTTTAAATAGCAAGGACATTTTAATCTTTTCTCCACCCATCCTAGCCTAAAACCATGTCATTTTCAACCCTATATCAATTTCTAAGCGTGAATTTTTAATCATTTACGCTATTCTTCTTAAGAACTAGGGCTAAGGAGAAAAGATGAGGCTATGGTCCAAGAGGATTGAGGTCAATTTTCTTGCGAATTCGATTGTCTATCTCCCCACCAGGAATGTAAGGCTACTCATAGCATTGGATTGAGTTCATCCACGTGCCCCACATGTCGATTCTTGAAAATTGAGTTCGAGAGAACTTTTTCTCTAAATTCTTGAATTAAGTTTATCAGTTTTCTATTGTCTTAATGAGTTTCCTGTATACAATCTTGATGATGTTCTTGAAGTTGAGTAATTTTTTAAACGTATATACATGTTTTTATTCACATGAACCCTAATTGGTGATTATACTTTATCCTTTTCTTATGCATTTTTCAAATTGGATATGGTGGTTATTTTCGTATATTGAGCAAGGATGATTTTTAAGCATATTTTAATGAGTCTGCATTAATAACAAGTTTTGAGCATAAATACTGATTTGAAAAAGAGCCTTGATGATATGTAAAGATTTTTGAAGCATATGTTTTCAAAAGAAAGCACTCGGTGTTTTCATGAGTTTTGATGAAATTGAGCATTGATATAAATGACATTTTGAGTAAATATTTGATGATGACATAAATAAATTTTCAAACTGTATTTATTAGTGGAAGATGATGATGATGATGATGTTTGAGATGAGTTTTAAATACGATGTTTGGGGAGTAGTTTTGAGCACCATGTTGGGTTAGGTACAAGTGGCTCAACCCCATAACTATGTTGCCCGTGTAGGATAATTATGTAGCATGTTCAGGAAACTCCTGTCCCAAAAAGATGGACAGGGCTGATGAATCATGATTATGATGCAGATGTTGACATCCTTGCCCTGGCAAGTAATGGACGGGCGAGCAACGATATCGTCTTCATTATGCACCATCAAAGAGGGTGGTGGGATGTCTGTCGGTTAGAGAAACTCTCTAATTTGCATAACATATTTAACTGAGTTGCATACTCGAGAATCTTTTGAAGTGCATTGCTTTATTACAAAACTTGAATGATTTGGTGTGATTTGCATACTATTGAGTTATTTTCAAAGCATAACTTTATTCTTACAGTTGTATGTTTTACTGAGTTGAGCCTCTTTAGTTGAGTTTCTTGATTTGAGCATTTTTACTATGTCCTTTCCATCCAGCTATTTTATATACTAGTATATTCCATGTACTGACGCTCACTTGGCCTGCATCATTTTATGATGCAAAGAAAGGTATTAGAGGACTTCAACAGATGCACTATTGAAGTTTTGGTCCTTGATTCCAGAGATGGTGAGCCCTCCTTACCTTTGGAGGAGCCCTTTTTCTTTCACTAAGCATTTTATTTTATCTTTTTGGAGTTAGGTAGCCATGGCCTGTCATGGTACCATCCAGATGTTATAGGTAGAGGCTTCATAGATGTTGAGTAGACGATGTTTACCATAGTTCCTTTTGCAACTTTTGTCGATTGGAAATTATTATTTTTACATAAAGACTTGGTTATTCCATTATATTATAGTCTTTTCTTTGAGAATTAATCTTCCGCTATTGAGAATGATGTGATGATAAGGCCAAATAGTTCACTCGAGGGCTAGCAATATTCTTTGAGTGGCGGCCACGCCAAAGGTACCCTCTAGGGGCGTGACAAACTTGGTATTAGAGCATAAGGTTCAAGAGTACTAGGGAGTCTATGAAGTCATGTCTAGTAGAGTCCTTATTATTAGTGTGAAGCACAACACATCCATAATACGGAGGCTATGGGACATTAGGAATGGTTACACTTCTTTCTTATTCTAATTCGCACTAAAGAGTTAAAACTCTAGAAAATCTCTTTTCTAAATCATGCGTTACACGTTTGTAGACCATGCCTTCCAAATGCTTAATGAATCCAAGGAATGTTGTCAGCACTGAGAGCATTGAGCTTACTACTCAGATTTCTACACATGCTCGATGGGTAGAGGAGGATAAGGGGAATGAGATGGAAGAACCTTGGAGCATAAAGGCTGAGTCAATAGGACATCATTGTAGTAAGCATAAGCATGGGAATGGGAATTGGTCCCACTTTCTGCAGAGACCCTGGAATTATGCGCTAGCACCAGGGAGTGCACCTACACTTAATAGTATATATAATCTGAGGTCGTGGAGAATCCAATCTTTCAAGGATCGTAATCCTCTATCCCAAGTAAGTGTGGCTCGAGGACTTAAAGGAAAGCCACCATGTAGAGTGTGGAAGACTCCATTACGAGAAGTTTCGAATAGGCACTGACAAATGCTATAAATGTGGCTAAGTGGGTCACTTTTGGAGGGATTGTCCAATGCGAGCTAACAAAGACCGACCCATTATATCTAAACCACCGCTTAGAGGAAATCAAAGAAATGCTACTTCTAGTACGAGCAGGGTCACATACCAGTCATATGCCATAGCTGGTCGCCCATACCAGAAAGACACTTTAGAGGTTGTGACAGGTATGATTCGAGCCTTTACTTGCTTCCGATGTTATCCATGAGAGAGAAGCCTATGTTTCTAAGAAGTTTAATATTGCCACCTAAGAGTGTGATTGGAGGTCCTGTAAACCATAAGTAGAGTTGTTACCTCAGAGCTAGAAGGACTATTAGGGAGAGGAGGAGGCAAGACAGTGAGAGTAGTGGTTGATTTAGTCTTGTAACTAGAGTCATGTCTCCCTTAGGTAAGTGATGTATTGGTGATTTGATTCCCATAAGTCATGATCAATTAGTAGTAAGTACCATTTGATGTTCATGATGTGGTATGGAGAAAGCGTTATTGTTAGGAGGAGTTGGAGTGTGCTCAAACTAGGAAGAACTAGGAAGAGGTTGATGATAGAGGGTGAACCATAGAGGTTCAATATGGGAACATAGTGCTTTTCATGTGATAGAACTAAAACTAGGCTATGATTTCGAAGTGATAGCCCCATGAGATTCATAGAACATGAGCTTAGCTAGATAAATAGGTATACTAGATGGGTGAAAGGTACTTGGGTTTTAAAGAGGGGATATGTTGATTGATTGTTCACTATGAGATTTTAGCAGGTCTATGTTCCTAAACTCTTACCTAGTATTATAAGTTAGTATGATAGGAGGGAAGTGTGTGATGCACATGTTAACGTTTATCCTTAAGCTTTAATTTTGGGAAGTGATGTGAAGAAGGAGGTAGCATGATTATAGTGATAGTCTTTGTTGGAGATTTGTTCTAAGAGTCTTGTTGTTGTGTGTGTTTGACATTAAGATGTTGATTGTTAAGGAACATGATGCTACGAGTATGGTAGAGGTACCCCTTAGATGGAGATAGTAAATTGAGGAAGAAACAGTAGATAAGAAGAAGCTTAGGATGTGTATTCGTGATAGTGTAAAGTTGTGTGAAGCTCTAAGTTATGACTTGCTATAGGAACCTAGATAGTATATTTGAGTTGTTGATATAGAATAAGTGGGTGTAACCATTCCTTGTCACCCTTAGTAAGTAGGTTGATAGGGATTTATGTATTAATGACGATGAGTTTTTACTTGTAATCCAAGACTTCTTTAGTCAAATATATTGGAGCTAAAGAGTTGAATGTAACTAGTTTGAACAAAGAGGTTAGATGATAAGAGTGTTAGAAAGCAGTTATGCATACCAATACGAGCAGCAAGTATAGAAAGTTGCCCAAAGAGCTAGAAGAAAGCCAGAGTAGTATCTCAGAAGAAAGTTCTAATATCAATTTTATATCTTTGAGTACCGAATAGTAGGAGAGTTTAAAATTTTCTTGTGGATAGTGATGCCCCAATCATGTGGAGAGCTATACTTATAGGTTAGTAAAAAGAACTTATTCACAGAGATGGAGAGATGAAGAGTTAATAAACTAAGTGAGTCTTGAGTTTGGATAATGATGAGTTGATCAGGATGAGATGTTATGCTTTTCTATCTCTTATATTCCTTAAAGATCGATTGTGCTAACACTTTATCTCTGTCTTATGTATAACCACCATGCCTATGGCCTAAACCCATACCTGATGTTGATTCATATTCGTATTGAGTTCTGATGATGAGAAGTGACAATTATACTTTTATATCATGAAAATCTCAGATTTCCCAACCTTATGTCATACGAGATGCGACTTAAGTTTTACAGTAAATGCATCAAGGTCCAAAAGGGCTAAATGAGATTTATCACATTATGAATGCTCTCGGATCAAATTCCTCGAATGTATCGTGCTCATGATCTTTCACTCTATGTCTTTCCAATGATCTTTCTTACCAATCTTGATAGCGATGTTGATGATAACAGATGAGTTATGTTCTTTGATGTGATGATTATGATGTCCTTCTTTCATTAAAATTATGGATGTGGAGGAAGAGAGAGATGAGAACTTATAATGTGCAATAGATATGTAAGAGTGGGTCTGAGTGTCTCTAGGCAAGAAGTGGGTTGGTATGTCTTTAAGTGAGAGCTCATTCAATCATGAATGTAGAAGTGCTAATTAGGCTTAATAATTCTCAGATATAGTTGAAATGGTTAGAATTATAGGTTTGAATGTGTGGATGTCATTATATGAGTGGCTGGGGAAGGCTATTGATGACTTTTAAGTGCGTGTTTCAGGTAAGATGCATTAGAGTAGTGAGTGAGAGTAGCATTCGCTAAATGGAAATCCCTGAGGAGGTACCGAGCTTTCGTTGAGGGTTAGCCTTATAGGAATATGATAATATTAGGAGTAGAATTTTGAAGCTTATAATTAGGTTTTAAAAGAATAAAAGGATAAGTTTAGGAAGAGATTTGAATAAGAGCTATAAGCTTCAATTGATGAGGTATAGTGCCATGAAGAGGAGCGAAGTTGAGATGAGGTGTGAAGTTTGAGAGTTATCTATGGAGTCGTATCTATATTGATGGTCCCATTCTCAATTAGACTTGATTACTTCCTTCTTGAGTTCTAACAATTGATTGTTGAGATGTTGAATGATTCGAGTTGTTTGAGTCCGATGTTCCATTCGTGCCTGATTGAAAGTGTCTAAGGTATAGGAAAAGAATCTTGGGGGATATATGGTAAACATATGATTAACTTGTAGGTAGCATGAGGTGACTTTGAGTTAGGCTTGATCTTGGTAAGAGTGTGCAGTGAGATTTAGGCTTTGATGAGAGTTATAAGTTTTAGATAATGATGCCCTCCAATGAGTTAAGTTTTCACTCCTTGAGTCAATGTTCACCATTGAGTTAGAGTATTTGAGCTATGAGTTCTTGAGTGTATACTCGACTTGAGTAATCTCCTAGTGTACTCATCATTCGAGGACGAATAAGATCCCAAAGGGGAGATAATATAACTTCCAATAAAATTACCAAAATACCCTAGAGGAGAGATGTGCACAAAATGCATCTTCCGATGATTCGATGGCAAATCCGAGGTTGGATATGTGATAAGTATAAAAAATTGAGTGGGAAAATGGTCTTAGTTTATTTTTAGAGCAACCAGATCAAAAGATATTTTTTTGATGCAAAAACACGAAACAGTAAAGGTGTACGATAGAGGCGCGACGTGCCCTTGTCATGGACCAGCCCTTATTTATTGAAATAAATTTTTGATGAGATTGAAAAATCGATCAAAAAGTGATTTACAAAAATTTACACATAAAATACATTTGACAAACGCGATTTATGTGTATTTTCATAGAAAACAGTTTTTTAATGTGTTTTAAGTTTTTCTATCAAAAAATAACTGGAGTGCGATAAGTGCGTGTCGTGGACTTGCCCTATTATGACACTTGATGTTTATTTTTAAATAGAAATGACATTCTAGTCTCCCCCCCCATCCTAGACTAAAACCATATCGTTTTGACCATATATCAATTCCTAAGCGTGAATTTTCAATCATTTATGTCATTCATCTTAATAACTAGGGCTAAGGAGAAAACAAGAGGCTAGGGTTCAAGAAGATTGAGGCCAATTTCTTCAGAATTCGATTGTCTATCTTCCTACTAGGTATGTAAGGCTACTCACAACGTTGGATTGAGTTCATCCATGCGCCCCAAATGTTGATTCTTTAAAATTGAGTTCGAGAGAAGTTTTACCCTAAATTCTTGAATTGAGTTAATGGATTTTCTGTTGTCTTAATGAGTTTCCTATATTCAATAGTATCTTGATGATGCTCTTGAAGTTGAGTAATTGTTTGAATGTATGTTCAAGTTTTCATTCACATGAACCCTAATTGATGATTATACTTTATCCTTTTCGTATGCATTTTTCGAATTGGATTTGGTGGTTATTTTTGTATATTAAGCAAGGATGATTTTTGAGCATATATTATTAAGTCTGTATTGAAAATGTGTTTTGAGCATAAATACTGATTTGAGAAAGAGTCTTGATGATATGTAAAGGTTTTTGAAGCATATGTTTTAGAAAAAAAAGCACTTGGTGTTTTGATGAGTTTTGATGAAATTGAGCATTGATTTAAATGATATTTTGAGTAAATATTTGATGATGATGTAAATAAATTATCAAAATATATTTATTGATGCAATATAATGATGATGATGATGTTTGAGATGAGTTTTAAAGTGGATGTTTTGGGGATTGTTATTGAGCACCAAGTTGGGTTTAATATAAGTGGCTCAACCCCATAACTATGTTGCCCGCGTAGGATAGTTGTGCAACATGTTCTGGCAAATCCTATCCCAAAAAGATGGGCGAGGGTGATGAATCATGATTAATGATGTAGATGTTAACATCCTTACTTTGGCAAGTAATGGATAGACAAGCAATGACATCGTCTTCGTTGTGCACCATCAAAGAGGGTGGTGGATGTCTGTCGGTTAGAGAAACTCCCTAACTTACATATCATGTTTGACTGAGTTACATACTAGAGTTTCTTTTGAAGAGCATTACTTTATGAAAAAATTGGATCGATTTGGTGTGAGTTGCACACTACTGAGTTATTTTCAAAGCATGACTTTATTCTTATAGTTGTATGTTTTATTGAGTTGAGCCTCTTGAGTTGAGTTTCTGATTTGAGCATTTTTATCATGTCCTTTCCATTCCAGCTATTTTACATGTCATTATATTTCATTCCCACTTGGGCCTGCATCGTTTTATGATCAAGAGGCAGGTATTAGAGGACTTCAACTGATGCACCGTTGAGGTTCGGGTCCATGATTCCAGAGATGGTGAGCCCTCCTTATCTACAGATGAGCCCTTTTTCTTTCACTAAGAATTTTATTTTATCTTCCTTGAGTTGGGTAGTCATGGCCTATTATGGTACCATGCAGATGTTAGAGGAAGAGGCTTCATAGACATTGAGCAGACGATATTGAGCATCGTCCTTTTTCAAATTTTTGTCGATTGGATATTATTTTTTTAAATTAAGATTATTCCATTATATTATTATTTTTTCCTTTGAGTATTAATCTTCCTCTGTTGAGTATGATGTAAAAATGAGGCCCAGTGGTTCGCTCAAGGGCTAACAATAATCTTTGAGTGCCGGCCACGCCAAGGGTACCCTCCCGGGACGAGACACATATTTATATAGAAAGTAAGTCATAAAATTATTTTTTTATGCACAATAAAATCTAATCAAAATTGACATTTAAAGCTTTTAGCCAATGTTTACTCTATTCTCTTGTTTCAATCTTTATTTATAAACATTCATTTAAAAAAAACTATATAAATTTTCTAACTTTCTAAAAACGAATATGATTATGCAAATGCATTTGATATAATAAATGGACCATATTTTGTGGTACTACTAACATAGATTTAAACCACACTAATTCTTTTCCTAATAAGAAAGATTGACTCAAAAAAGTCAGTTAGGATAAGATTGGAACCACGAGGTTTATACATTTCAAGGTGATAAGACCTAATAGTTTTATCTAACACACCCTTATTTAGTTTTATTCCAAAATAGTAATTTCTATCAATTAAAAGTTCTCAATTTAAACAATTCAAGAAGCCACACTAATTCTTTTCCTAAAAAGAAAATTTCACTCAAAAAACTTAGTTAAGATAAAATTCGAACCATGAAAATCACATATTTTAAGGCGATAATACCTAACAATTTTATCTAATATGCTCTTATTTAATTTTATTCCAAAAAAGTAATATCTATCAACTAAAATTCTCAATTTAATTTTATTCCAAAAAAGTAATATCTATCAACTAATATTCTCAATTCAAACTATTCAAGAATTTATAAAATCTAAATTTTTTCTATAAATAGGATTCAAACAAAATTAAGGGAAAATAAAACAATAGCAAAGCTAGTTTTGAAGAAACACATTCCTCCTCCTTCTCCTAATTTTTACCATGCCAAGAAAGAAAGTGAAGTTTTCTTTGATTGAAAATAAAAGTGAAAGAAAAGTCTCATATAGGAAAAGAGAAAAAGGGCTAGTGACAAGGGCAGAAGAACCTGGAATTCTATGTGATGCTGAAATAGCTGCTATCATCTATAATCCTTACAAAAATGAACCTAAAGTCTTTCCAAATCATGGTTCCGCAGTCAACACCCTTACAAAGTTTAAGAGTTTCCAGTAGATGATAGATCCAAAAAGATAGTGACAAGAGATGAGTTCACCATGAAAAGGATTCAGAAAATGAATGACAAACTAATAAAAGTAAGGAAGGAAAATAGGGTGAAGGAAAATACAAATGAGAAGTATGAAGTGTTGAAGGGAAAATATATTCCCACTGACATACATCCTTCTGATGTAAACGATCTAAGTTATGTAATCAAAAAAAACCTTAAACAGGTTCGTGAAGCAATGAAAAAGAAGATCGGTGAAGAGGGATATACATGAAATTTCCCTCAATCCATTGTTGGACCAATAATACCTAGTGGGACAAATATTGAGAGTCCAAATGATCCTCTATTGTCCCATACTGGTTTAGAAGTATCGATGGTTCATCCATTATCTCCAACAACCTTTATTAGTGGGGTAAACTATCAGAGGGATGAGGATTCACTTTTTGTCCCTACTACAACAGTGGCTTTACCAACCATTCCATTATCTACATCACATGAATTTCCCCAACAAATGTTTCATCAAGTTGATCCTTTTAGGGCTCATCCACGATTGATTCCTCTTATGGACCCCCCACATGTTCTTCAATCGCCTTTATCATTTTCAGAGATTTTTCCACAATTGGATTCGCTAATACCTCAAAATATGGATGTTAGAACTCCTGAAAATCCAACACCTTTGACAACAATTGCTTTCCTGATGCCTTCACCACTACTAGCTCCTCAATTATCATCTTTAGTGTTTTCTCCAATGTCATCACAGATTTATAAAAAAATCCCCCCAGTGGATTCACCGATGCCTATGGATAACTACCAGAACAACTCCTTTGACACTCCACAAAGTCCGTCAGAGTTGTTTAATTGGAGTACTGATGATGCATGACTTTATTGGAGGACATGTCATTAAACAACATTAATGTTCAAGATCCTAAAAATACCAACAATATCTAAAGATTTTGGATCAGTGTGTCTCTCTTTTATTAGTAATATTTTATATATCCATGTTGTCCCATGGACTACTATTGTATATAATTGTTTATCATGTCTAAGATATGTCATAGGACTCACCATATCTCTTTTTAGTTTTTCTCTTTTTTAGTTTACATCTATTATGTTAATTTTCTTAAACTTTTTTATTTCAATCACTTATTAAATATATGATCAATTTAAATATTTACTGTGTATGATGTTTTATTATTGTTGTTTAAATATACTATTTAGTATGATTTCACTAGATGACCTCTTACACTTCAAAAGTTAAACAAATCAATTTATTTTTTGATTCAATTTTTATTGTAAAACTTTTTAAGGTAAACTAATAACATATCTAAAATCAAAAAATGAATTTAAAGATTAAAGAGAATTATCAATAAAACCTATTCTATATCCATAATAGGTAAAGTGGCCGTGCTTCGCACGGTAATGGTTGACGGTAATAAAATTATTAATAATTTATTTTTTTAATTATTAAAAGTAGTAAAGAGGTAAATCTTCATAAAGAAAAAATTAATCCCTAAATTCGATTCCTTTTCCTTCATTATATTGAAATAGAACTATTGACGATAAAAAGAAATACCAATAGAAGAATATAGTACCTCTAGTATAAATGAACCATTGGAAGTTTGAAGAATGACCTTTGTAGGTCCTCATTTTGAAATATCCACATTCCTACTTGATTTGCTGTCAAAGTACAACACATTTGGTGCCTGAAACAAGGGATTTTGTGAGTTCTTAAAGTGACTTCTTAGTGTTTTGATGTCTTGTTTTGTTAATCTTGCAGAAAAAAAGTTAGGTTGAAAAGATTTTGAAGAAAATTTATAGATTTTGCTGAAGTACAGGTCTTACGAGCTAACCTACGAGTCCTAGGCTGGTGTAGTAGCAAGAATCAGAGACCAAAAACCAGAAATCTGCCAAGTGAAGGTCACTCCTACGAGGACATCCTACGATTCGTAAGAAACACTACGACTCATATAGGTGTACTCGTAGCAAGAAACAGAGGGCCAAAATGTTGGACCAAAAATCTGAAGACCAAGACTACGAGACGAACATACGAGTCGTAGCTCAAGTAACGACTCATACCTATGGGTCATATCAGTTCAGTCCAAGATGCCAACAACCTGATATGAGACCCCAACTATGACTCGTAGGCCAACCTACGAGTTGTAACTGTGAAATTTATCAGATGCCAGCTGTCTTTTCTGCATAATTCCTAGGGTTATTTTGTAAATAATACAAATTGTTTAAGTTAGATTTTTGAGTGGGAGTTCGAAGTGTAGACATTTCTCCATTACATTTTGAAGCTTTTCTTAGGTTTCTAGAGGAGATTATTGTTCTCTATTGGGAAACCCATTCTGGGGATTGCAAATCTTGCTTTGTACTCATTGTTGATCAATCAAGCTTGTGGGTTTGCAACTTGTGGTGCCTATCTCCTTCATTGTTATTGGTGAAACTCTCAACTATGTCTATTATGTGCATTTTTGTGTGTTTTATCTTATCCATGAGTAGCTGAGCACCAACAACTTGGAGTTGTGGGAATCATAGGTAGTTGACTTGAGATGACCTAGGTTTTGTGCATTTCTATGATTGGGATTTTCATGTATTGTTTATTTCGCTTCATGACTAATGTTGTTTGGTGGTGGCTAACACCAAACCCCACCTACTATCATGATCCCAATCAAGATAGTGAGGAAAAGTAAAAGGGAAGTAGATGACAAGATTCGGTTGATGTGTTCCTGTCTAATCGACCAAACCTAACCAAGGGGAGGTTGATTGGACAACGGGAAATGGTTAGTTGGCGCGCCATGATAGCCAACCAAGGGCCATGGTGAAATTCGATCTTCACCTTCACAAGAGGGATAGAAGAACTGAAGTTACTATCCTGCATGAGATTCACTAATCTTAGTTATGTTATCTAGGGTAATTTAGTCAACAAATCATGGGGAATACAATTCTCAAGTTGTCCCCAAAATAGACTGTCTTCCTGCATTTTAATTAGTGTTTATTTTATGTTGTTTTTGAATCACCAACCCCCCCATTTAGAGATTGTAGTTATAAATACTAGAAATGATTAGTAGTGAAATCTTGTAGTCAAGCCCTGTATTACCTATGGATTCGACCCTAACCTTGGTTAGGTTAATTACTGATAGCGACCTCTTTCTTATTGGAGCGTGACCATCATCACTACTACAAAACCATACATAATCAGAAACCATACATAATCAGAAAATTAAAAGGAATAAAAACTATTCAATCCAAATACTGAAAACAACAAATAAATTAATAAGTGCTTCGTCAGAATAATTTAATAAATTTAAAAAGAACAGTTGTAATAAAAAAAATAAATGTCACACCTAGGGAGGGTACCCTTGTCGTGGTCGATAATCAGAGTCTATTTCTAGTCCTCAAGAGAACCACTTGGCTCAAGCACTCATCATCAATAGCGAAAGACTCAATTTATGCTCACCAGACATTCTAGTAGGCTCATCAATCAATGACTCAATAAAATAAGGGTCTAAAAACCAATAATCCAAATCAATTAAAATATTTTGAAAAAGGTATGAAAAGTACAAGTCTCCAAAAATGAAATATCAACTCTTATCATTCAATGTATTTGAAACCTTTATCTCTAAGCATTTTGGTTGTGCCAATGACAGGCTCATGGCTACCTCAAATCAGAGGAAATAAATGTGAACACTAAACTGAAGCTAAATGAAAGCATAAATGTGTATCCTCCGAAAATAAGGTAGGACTCACCAAATTGATTGATTGCAACTAATCCTCAATGATGTGACTATTGATGGTCTCTAATACCTATCTCAGCATCATAAAATGATGCATTCCAAACGGACATCAGTGAAAAGCCCCTCATGTGCTTTGAAATGCCCCATAATTGTAACATTTATATGTCTCTAAATCGTTCATGATTTAAAATATCCGAATTCATATTCTCGATTAGGGGGTAAAATTGAGTGGGGAATAGCTATAACTGGAATTTTAGAAGACCCATAGTGAAAATTAATTTTTGCAATCCAGTGTCAGTCTGTGCCCTGGCCGCGACATGCCAGGGGCGCAGACTGGGGTAAATTGGATTTCACATTTGGTCTACATTGCGCCAGGTGCGCGAACCAATATATTATTTTCCTTGGTTTTTCTATTTCGGCCAAGGGCATTAGGGTCATAGTCCAATGCCAACTTAAACGTGAAACCTCCTAAACTTAGCCATTTTTCAACTCTATAACTCACAAAACCCTCTCTCAAACCTCTCTAAGGCTCTATCAATTCTCTCATTAAATCTAAGGATTTCAACTCCATTTTGGGACTCAAGGACTCATTTCAAGCTTTAAGTCTGCTTCAGGTTCACCTCAAGGAATTCAGGGTTTAAGGTATGTGGGTCTTCATCCATGCGTCCTTTCACCCATGGAGCCCAACCTTCTATTTTCATGAAAATTGCATGTTTTCAAGTTATATTACCTATAGGTATCTCTTATTATGGATTATGAATAGAAATTATGTTGGGGTTTTATGAAGTATGGATTTATTATGCATGAATATCTATTTCAAGTTTACTCCGTGAATTGATTTTGTCTATTAAGACTACACATGTTTTGAGCTATGAAACTATGAACTATTATGAGCTTTTGTGATGGATTTCAAGGTACCCTATACGAGGGTTTTACTAGTATGTTGGTGGGTTGATTTACGTGATGTTTACTCATCTTATTTCGCCCTCTAATTGCATGATTTTGAACTGCTATCATGAACCGACCTTATATTTGATAAAATGACATGATGAGAACTCTCAAGTTACTGATGATCTATTACATGATGAACAAGTCAAGTGTCTTTGTTATGATTAAGGGTTTTCAAGCATGTATTAAATTCACGAAAAGTATCTATGATGTTACAAGTATCAAGTTAAGGCCTTTTTCAAGATGTTTGCCTTTCGTGAGCCATTCATGTTAAAGAAAGGGTTCATGTATGACTATAAACTATTCTCATGTTCAAGTTAGGCTCACTATTAGAGGCCAAGCATATTTAAGAGCTACTCTTGTTATATTTCATGTTTCTCATAAATTATTGAACTTATGATTATTTCAAGTGTTCAGTGGGATTAGACTTACCATAGATGGATTGGATGTCGGTATGGACTATCTTCAAGGGTCCATAATCCTTTTCTCAAACTATGTGCCACCATAGGATTATGATTATTATCCTTGCTATTCTAGTGGATCCTTCTAGTTCACTTTATCATGAAATCCTTTTCGAAATGGGTCATGTTCCCGTAAGGAGGGTTACTTCATAAGAAATAGGTCATGTTCCTGTTTGTGAAGTATGGTTTACCTTGACAAGTATACCACCTCTTTACCGACGAGAGGTAATCATTGGGATTTCAAGTTGTAGATCGATTGGTCTTACTCATGTCGGTTATGTTCTTTTCCCATATATGTGTGATATATTATGCAAGTTGAACGATTTACAAGCATGTCTTATTATAAGCATTGATCATGCATGCCATATTGAGGTTATATATATCCATTGCTCATGATTATGCATTTTGCATATATTGTCTTATGTCTTTGTTGCGTTGCACCCCACATACTTAGTACATTCAAACGTACTAACGCATACTCTATGCCTATATGATATTACCATGTAGAGACCAGAGCTCCATTTGATCCTCCTCCTCCACGTGGTTAGCTCGGTACTTAGAAGAAAAGCATTGGTGAGTCCTCAAGTCCGAGGATAATATCTAAATTACACTTGTTTGTTGAGACTTATTTATGTTGAGCACTTGTTATTATAAGGGTGAGCCCGGAAAGTGTCTTCGCCCCTGCTCCATTCCAAGTTAGAGGTAGTGTTGGATACTATGATGTATTTATGCTATGAGCTTGACTCTTTTATTGCTTTTATAAATATCAAGACTCCCCTTAGTCTGGCTTGCCTTTTTATTTTATCTTGCAATGCTTAATTTGCTTCCGCAACCAAGGATGTGTGACTGATATACTAATAGGCTTGTTTGGGGTCCTTTCGGATTCGCCATTTACCATGTCACATTTAGGCCCTAGGCTTGGATTGTGAAAAACTTGGTATCAGAGACCTAGGTTGTTAATGGTCCTTGGAAATCCAACACACCATCTTGATTTGTATCTTATTCATGGTTGTGGAGCGCGCCAAAACTATGAATGAGAGGCTATGAGGCGTTTGTGAAATGTTTCACTTCTTTATAGTCTATATCATGCTTGAGGTACGAATCTAAGGGTTTTACCCTAACGAATGCTCTTGTTTCTTCTAGATCATGCTAATTCCAAGGGGAAGACTAAGGAGAGCCCGTACTCTCGAGGAGCAACCGACCCCTCCCGCTCCTCAAGCAACTCTAGATGGAGAGGTAGCCCATGATGAGTTCCATAATGCTATCACAATTTTGGCCTATGCCATGACCTTCCAAATGAAGTATCGGGCCCAAGCCCCTCATGCTTCTACTCTGGCCTCAAGGGTGAGGGATTTCACAAGAATGAATCCATTGGAGTTCCATGGGTTCATGGCAGATGAGGATCCCTAAGAGTTCATCGATGAGGTATATAAGGTTTTATCTATCATGGGGCTCAATTCAGAGGAAAAAGCGGTGTTAGTGGCCTACCAAAGGTGTGGTCCAACTTTGGTTCACCCAATGGAAATTGGAGAGGAGAGATGATGATGCGATTTCTTGGGAGGAGTTCATAGCCACATTCCTCAACTGGTTCTTCCTTGTCACGCTAAGAGAGGCTAAGATGATGGAGTTTATGAATCTTAAGCAAGGTTCCATGAGTGTGAGGGAGTATGCCCTCAAGTTCAATAAGCTTTCCAAGTATGCTCCATATTTGGTGGCCAATCCTAGAGCTACAATGAACAAATTTGTGTTGGGAATGTCCGACTTGGTTAATAAAGAGTGTCCTACCTCCATGCTAGTGATTTATATGGATTTGTCTCGGCTCATGACATATGCAAACCAGAGGGGGAAAATCTTAGAAAGAGAAGAAGTGGTGAGTCTAAGAGGGCTTGATTTGAGGGTGGTTTCCAAGGTTCTAAGGTGGGCCGGTTTCCTCAAGGAAAGTTTCAAGGCCAAGAGTCTTCCAATGCTCCTAACAAGAGACTTGCTAATGATAACCCAAGATTCTAAAGTGGTAGTGGTGGAGGGTCTAATCCTAAGTGCCAAAAGTGTGGGAAAAACCATGGCGGCCCATGTTTGAAGAACTCTAATGCTTGCTTTAGTTGTACTGAAATGGGTCACAAGGTTATTGATTGTCCTCATGCTCAAAACAAAGGTAGAGATGGTCGTCCCCAAGGGTAAGGCGCTAATGCTGGTCAAAGGGCAAAGGGAGGCCAACAAGGGGGTTATCCAAGGCAAACTAGGTTCTATGCTCTTGAAGAAAGGCAAGGGGTGGATGAGGTACCCGATGTCGTCACCGGTATGTTAAAGGTTTTTTATTATGATTTTAATGCATTGATAGATTCGGATGTCACTTTTTCTTTCATTACTCCTTTTGTTGCCGAAAAGCTTTATGTGAATCCCGAATTGTTGTGTGAACCTTATGAAGTGTCTGTCCCCGTTGGTGAGTCCATTGTTGCTAAAAGAGTCTATAGAAATTGTCCCTTGTTCATATTGCATAAAGTATTGCCTTGTGATTTTGTTAAATTAGATATGGTAGATTTTGATATCATTCTTAGGATTGATTGGTTACATGCATATTATGCCTCCATTGATTGTAAAAACCCGTTAGGTTAAATTTCAATTCCCTAATGAGCCCATCCTTGAGTGGGAAAGTCATGATGTGGTGGTTAAGGGAAGATTTATTTCTTATCTTAAAGCCCAAAAGTTATTTTCTAAGGGTTGCCTTTATCATCTTGTGAGGATTAGGGATGTTGAGTCCAAAGTGTTTCCTATTGAGTCGATTCTGGTGGTCAAGGAGTTTCTTGATATTTTTTCTGATGAGCTTCTTGATATCTATCCCAAAAGGGGAAATAGACTTTGATATAAACCACCTTTCGAAACATAACCATTTCAATTCCCCCTTATCGTGTGGCCTCGATGGAATTGAAGGAGTTGAAGGATCAAATGAGGGATTTGTTGGAGAAGGGTTTTATAAGGCCTAGTAATTCACCTTGGGGTGAACCGATTTTATTTGTGTATAAAAAGGATGGTTCCCATAGAATGTGCATTGATTACCGACAACTTAATAGGGTTACCATAAAGAACAAGTACCCTTTACCAAGAATTGATGACTTTTTTGATCAACTACAAAGGGCTAGTCACTTTTCTAAGATTGATCTTTGGTCTAGATACCATCAAGTGAAGGTAAGGGAGTGTGATATTCCCAAGACAACTTTTTGGACTAGGTATGTGCACTTTGAATTTGTGGTTATGTCTCTTGGGTTGACTAATACACCAACTATATTATGAATCTCATGAATAGGGTCTTTAAATCGTACCTTGACATGTTTGTGGTGGTTTTTCTTAATGATATATTGATTTATTCCCGGAGTGAGGAAGAGCATGTGAATCACTTGAGAGTGGTGTCGCAAATCTTAAGGGATGAGAGGTTGTTTGCTAAATACCAAAAGTGTGAATTTTGGTTGAAAGAGGTTATTTTTCTAAGACATGTGGTGTCGGGTGATGGCATTAAAGTGGATCGTACGAAGACGGAGGTGATAAGAAATTGGCCTAGACCCTTGACTCCATCGGATATTAGAAGTTTCTTAGCTTTTGCGGGTTACTACCGGAGGTTTGTGAATGACTTGATTTCTATTTTTTCTCCTATGAAAAAGTTGATCCAACTGAAGGCAAAATTCATGACTACCAATGAATGTGAAAAAGAGTTTTCAAACTTTGAAAGATAAGCTTGTCTCCGCTCCTATCTTGGCTCTACCGGAAGGGTTGGAAGGGTTTGTGGTATATTGTGATGCCTCAAGAATTGGTTTGGAGTGTGTTTTTATGCGGAATGGAAAGGTGATAGCATATACCTCTGGACAACTTAATGTCATGAGTGAAATTATCCCAGGCATGATCTTGAACTGGCGGCCGTTGTGTTTGCTTTGGAAATTTGGCGCCACTACTTGTATGGGGTTCATGTTGATGGTTTACCGACCATAAGAGTCTCCAATATGTGTTCACACAAAAATATCTTAACTTGAGACAAAGAAGGTGGTTAGAGCTCCTTAAAGATTATGATATGAGCGTGCATTATCATCCCGACAAAGCTAATGTTATGGTCGATGCTCTAAGTAGAGTGTCCGTGGCTACTCTAGCTCATATTGATGATGGTGACAAAGAGGTGGCTAGAGAAGTTCAACGGTTGGCTAGGTAGTGGGTTAGGTTGGATGAAGTTGAAAATAGTGGTGTAGTGGTTGTTGATGGTTCTAAATCTTCTTTGATTGAGGAAGTAAAGTCAAAACAAGATCTTGACCCTACCTTGCTAGAGTTGAAGGCCTTGGTTAAAGATGGTAAAGTGGAGGTTTTCTCCCAAGGGGGAGATGGTTCCCTTAGAGGTTGTAGGTGTTGTAGAAGATAATTTAACCTATGAGGAGGCCCCAATGGATATTTTGGATAGATAAGTGAAGAGGTTGAGAAACAAGGATTTAGCTTCCGTCAAGGTCGTTTGGAGGAATCAACAAGTTGAAAGTGCCACATGGAAAGCCGAAATGGACTTGAAAAAGCGATACCCATATCTCTTCCACTCTATTCAAGTTGAAAATAATAATTTAAGTCCCCTATATGATTTCAAGTCTTGAGTTTCACCCCTTATGTCATTTTGCATGCATTCATGTTTATGGTAACAAGTTTTTGGTGATTTTTGACATTCATGTTGAGATTTTTGAAAATGATGTTTAAATGAATTTGTTGCATTTATGTCAGGATAAAATCTTCATAGTTACATCTTTTACACACGTTTCTTTGACATTCTGGGACGAATGTTCCCAAGGAGGAGATATTGAAATGCCCTTCATGTGCTTCAGAATGTCCCATAATTGTAACTTCCATATATCTCAAAATCCGTGCATGATTTTAAAAATCCAACTTCATATTCTCGATCAATGGAAAAATTTAGTGGGAAATGGGTATAACCCAGATTTTAGAAGACCCGTAGTGAAAATAAATTTTTGCTAATTTTCATAATTCAGTTTCTATCTGTACCCTGGCCGTGAAGCGCCAGGGGCGCGGACTAGTGTAAATTAGAGTTCATGTCTGGTTCGCGTCATGCCAAGGGCGCGGGCCAGTGTATTATTTTCCTTGGTTTTTCTATTTCGGCCAGGGCATTGGGGTCATAACCCCATGCCCACTTAAACTTGAAATCTCCCATAAGTAGCCATTTTTCAACTCTATAACTCACAAAACCCTCTCTCAAGCCTCTCTAAGACTTTATCAATTCCCTCATTCAAATCTAAGGATTTCCACTCAAGTTTGATACTCAAGGACCCATTTCAAGCTCAAGTCTACTTCAAGTTCACCTCAAGGAATTCAAGGTTTAAGGTATGTGGGTCTTCATCCATGGGTCCTTTCACCCATGGAGCCTAACCTTCTCTTTTCATGAAAATTGCATGTTTTTAAGTTACATTACCTATGGGTATCTCTTATTATAGATTATGAATATAAACTATGTTGTGGTTTTATGAAGTATGGATTGATTATGCATAGAATCTATTTCAAGCTTATTCCATAAATTGATTTTGTCTATTGAAGCTATGCATGTTTTGAGCTATGAAATTATGAACTATTATGAGTTTTTGCGATGAATTTCAAGGTACCCTACATAAGGGTTTCACTACTATGTCGGTGGGTTGATTTGCATGATGTTTACTCATCTTATTTCACCCTTGAATTGCATGATTTTTAACAACTATCATGAAATGAACATGTGTTTGATAAAATAAGCATGTATTGAATTTATGAAAAGTATCTATAACGTTACAAGTATCGATCAAGTTAAGCCTTATATCAAGATGTTTACCTCTGGTGAGCAATTCATGTTAAAGCAAGGATTCATGTATGACTATAAATTATTCTCATGTTCAAGTTAGGCTTACGAGGTCAAGCATGTTTAAGATCTACTCATGTCATGTTTCATATTTCTCACAGGTTATTCAACTTATGATTATTTCAAGTATTCCATGGGATTGGACTTGGCACTTGTGGATTGGATTTCGGCATGAACTATTTTCAATGGTCCTACTCCTTTCCTCAAACGATATGCCACCATAGGATTATGATTATTACCCTTGCTATTCTAATGGATCCATCTAGTGATCTTTATCATCAAATCTCTTCGGAAATCGGTCATGTTCCTGTAAGAAGGGTTACTTCATACGAAATAGGTCATGTTCTCATAAGGTGAAGAATGTTTTTAAACTTGGCAAATAAACCACCTCTTTACCGATGAGTGGTAATCATTGAGATTCCAAGTTGTAGTTTGCTTGGTCTTAATCATGTCGGTTAAGGTCCCTTCACACATATGTATAATATATTATGCAAGTTGGATGATTTACAAGAATGTCTTATAATAAGCATTGATCATGCATGCAATGTTGAGTAATATACATCTATTGCTCATGATTATGCATTTTGAATATATTGGCTTATGTATTTGTTGCATTGCACCCCACATACTTAGTACATTAAAACATACTAACGCATACTCTATGCCTACATGATATTACCACGTAAGGATCGGAGCTCCTTTTGATCATCCTTGTCCACATGGTTAGCTCGATATTTCAAAGAAAAGAATTGGTGAGTCCTCAAGTCCGAGGAAAATATCTAAATTACTCTTGCTATGTTGAGACTTCTTTATGTTGAACACTTGTTATTATAAGGGTGAGCTTGGAAAGTGTCTTGGCCCCCGCTCTATTCCAAGTTAGAGGTGTTGTTGGATACTATGATGTATTTATATTATGAGCTTGACTCGTTTATTTCTTTTATCTTTATGAAGACTTCCCTTAGTCCTGCTTTCCTTTTTATTTTACCTTATATGCTTAATTTGCTTCCGCGACCAAGGATGTGTGATTGATATGCTAAGAGGCTTGTTTGGGGCCCCTTCGGGTTCCCCATTCACCGTGTCATGTTTAGGTCCAAAGCTTGGGTCGTGACAATTAGTGCATTTAATATACTGGTATGTAAAATGGCTAAAAAGGAATTGACATAATCAAAGACACTCAGCTCAAGTAGCTCAACTATAAACTCCACTCAACTCAACTCAGTAAACCATGCAAGTTTAATGATGAAAGTAACATCAATAATGTGTAACTCACGCCAAATCATCCTATTTAAATTGTCAAATAATGCTCCTAAAAGAAACTCTAGCATGCAACTCAGTCAAATCAATTATGCCAAATTCGTTAGTTTCTCTAATACTCTCCACCACCATAGTTGGTGATGTACAATGAAGGTGACATCGTTGCCATGCCTGTCCATTACTTGCCAAGATAAGGATGCTCAACTCTCTCTCTTGTATCCATAATCCCCATACATCTTTTTGGGAAAGGAGTTGCCAGAGTTAACTGGACAACTGTCCTATGTTTGTGACGTAGTTATGGAGTTTGAGTCCCTCTTACTCTACCCAACTCGGTACTCAATACTACTCCCAAAGTAGTTCTTTAAAACTCATCACAATATCATCTCCATCTCAAGATTTTCTCAATCATCAAGTCATTATTTTAAAACAAAAAGAATATATTTTCAAACCTTTCAAAACTCATCAAAATCCCTTCTCAAAACCTCACGCGCTTTCTTTTAAAACACAATTCAAAAATCATTCACATTTCATCAAGACTCTATCTCAAATCATTATTTATGCTAAAAAAACTCATATTCATGTAGACTCAGTAAAATGTGTTCAAATTATTTAAGAATCAAAGCGGGTGGTGGAATCTTTGCTAATTAGAGAAACTCCCTAATTTGCACAACATGTTTGACTGAGTTGCATACTATAGTATCTTTTGAAGTGCATTACTTTATGACAAAATTTGAATGATTTGGTGTGAGTTGCATACTATTGAGTTATTTTCAAAGCATGACTTTGTTCTTACACTTGTATATTTTACTTAGTTGAGCCTCTTGAGTTTAGTTTCTTGATTTGAGCATTTTTATAATGTCATTTCCATTCCAGCTATTTTACATGCCAGTATATTGCATGTACTGACGCTCACTTAGGCTTGCATCATTTTATGATGCGGAAGAAGTGTAACACCAGATAAAATTATCAAAATATCCCTAGAGGATAGATGTGCACATAACACGTCTTCCCATGCTCCGATGAAAAATCTGAGGCATATGATCAACATGAAAATTGAGTGGAAAATGGTGTCAGTTGATTTTTAGAGCAACCGGATCAAAAGATAATTTTTCATTGCGAAAATACAAACCAGTAAGGGTGCACGACAAAGCGATACACCACCATCACGGACCAACACTTGGTTTCACTCCAAAAGTTTTCTACGAGAATAGAAAGCTTATTTGGAGAATTTTTAGTGAAAAATACCAAAAAGATACGTAGTTCACGTCGCGGACCTTGCACCCGGAAATTGACTATTTTCCGAATTTCATGAGGGGCATTCTAGACCTTTCCAAATCTTTCCTACACTTAATATATGAGAAAAATAGGTCATTTTAAGTATAAAGAAGGTTCTAAACCTTATTCTATGTCCTTTCCAAGTCCTTGAAAATACTATGAGCAAAGAAAAGAGAATAGAAGCTAGGGTTTCCAAATATTCGACTGTGATCCGTTGAGTTGCAGTTATTCTTCGATTTCCAGGTATGTAAGGCTACCTAAAATCTTATTTTCATGCCTAATCTATAATTACTATCAAGAATGCTTGTCAAAAGTCAAGCAAATTTTAGTCTTATGATCTTACGGAGAAATTCTAGAACCTTATCATGAAATCCTTATTATTACATTATTATTATGCTAAAAAACTTCATTGTTGAGTAGATCTTTTTGGGTTCCTGAAGTTTTACTACATTTACAAGAATCCTAAATGAGTTTTGATAGCCATTCCATTACTATACTTTAATTGCATTGATACGTTATCCAGTACAAAGTATAAATAAGTTTCAAGAAGTATCTCAACATGAATTATATAAGTTGCCTATTTACTACACAATCTTTTGAGCATAGCATATCAGTTTTGAAAGATCAGTCCAACTATTTAAGGTATTTTGCATTACTATTCATCATGCATAAGTTTCAAAGTTCGAAAAAACTTACAGTTGCAAATGCATCATTTCATCAGTAAAGAGCATGCCTATTTTCTCTCTTTAAAGAAACCATTATTAGTTCTGAGACAGAAAAATAATTTATAGGATAAATGTTGAGCCAAGGCTACCAGTAGAAGATTTTCAGTTTTCCCCTAAAGAGGGACATTTTTACTGTTAATGAGTACAGTACATGTTTTGGGAGTAGTGTTAAGCACCGATATGGGTACAAGTTTAGATAACTCCAACCCCATAAACTATGTAGCCAACATAGGATAGGATTGTACCAGATCTACAACTCCCCACTGCTACTGAGATGGCCCAGTTTTGGGATGGGTCCACTCCCCTTGTTTTCGTTTCTAACCCCGGCAAAGTATGAGGTGACTCTGGCAGCGTGGGCAAGACACTATATCATTACGAAGCTCATAGTGATGGTTGTCGGTTAGAGAAACTCCCCAAGCTGTAATATATATTATTTTCAGACACACGTATAACTGCATTTTCTTATCATTAAATTGGATATTTTGTTATAATGTATTGCTTATGTTATTGAATTATGTTCAACATTAAGCCTATGATTTTGAACATTTAATCTTGAGTTTCCATGTTTTGGATATTTTACGTACCGTACATTTCACGTACTGTCACCTTTGGCGCTGCATCATAAAAGCTATTTTACATGCTATACATTCCACATACTACTGCCTTTGGTGCTGCATCATTTTATGATACAGATTCAGGTATCCACATGATAGCAGATATTCTTTATGATAGCTTTCCAGAGGCAATTGGTGAGACCTCTGTTCTTTCAGAGGACTCTAGTTAGTTTAGTTTATGTATTTTATTTTATAGTCACGTAGCTGTGAGACTTGTTGCGGCACCTATCTCATTATATTAGAGGCTTCATGACAGAGTTAGGGAGTCGGTCTAGTCTTTGCATTCAATCATTTAATATTTTCAGACTTTGTATAAAGCTAGAGTTGGGATTCTTTGAGTTTTTATTAAATATTTTAAAAGGTTCATATTGTAAAGCTTCTGCATGCATCTAAAGTTTCTAGTTGAGTAAGTTATCCAGGCTAAGTGTTCGCTTTGGGACCAGGAATGTTCCCGAGTGCTAGTTACGTCTAGGTTATAGACTCAGGGCATGAAAAACTTGGTATAAGAGCGCGGAGTTCAAATATCCTAGGGTGTCTATGAAGTTGTGTCTGTAGGATCCTATTTATGGTTGTGAGGGCCCTACTTCTATAAATGAGGGATTATTGACATCTAAGAAAAGTTTTCCTTTTTGACACTCTAGATCATGTAATAGAGTTGCTTTCTAAGAAAACTTCTCCAGATTCGTGCCTCTCGTACTTAAGGTGGTTGGAATAGAAAATTCCAGATCCTTACTAATGCGTTACCTTCAGATAATGTATTCAGAAAGTAAAGAGACTGCACTAAGCTTAAGCGGAGCCAACTAGAGTGTTTAAGTTCATCGATCTAAAATAATGCACCCTTATTTAGAATCACATGTTTGAGATAGAACAAGATATGATGTATTTCCTGGCTCTATTCCCTAAATCTTTCTTCAGATGTTATTCTTAAGAAGAAAGTTAAGTTATGCCCCCAATACTTAGTAGTATCCCCTCCCCTTGAGAGAAAGTGATTGAAGGCCTTTTTTTTAAAACCATATGTGACAGAATGACCCTAGACCTAGAAAGATGTAGAAATCATGAAGAGTAGGAATAGAAATTGCATGAAGTTGGTAGCTAAGAGTCATGTGGTGATAAGTTGAGACCCTTCTAAGTTTTGGTTAAAGGATAGTAAACCCTAGCTTCTATGATAAGGTGAAGAAGAGTTGTTAGTTAGTATGAGATGGTGCATGCTCAAATAAGAAAGGAGTTGTTGACGTAGCATTGTGTTAGTAATGATAAGTATAGACGTTAAATAGAAGAGCAAGGGGCATAAGGTGGTAGATCTAAACTAGGCTTGTGATTTTGGAAAAAGAGTACCATAAAACTTATAGATTTATGAGTTTAGCTAGGTAAGGAGATATCATGGATGAGTGAATATTATCTAACTTATGAAAAGAGAGTGTAATGATAGAGTATCATGAGATAAATATTGGTTTCTTATCATAAGATTTACTACTTCAACATTTCTTGACTTTACCCATTAGTTTAGAGTTAGTATAGTATATGAGGAGTGAGGATGTACATGCTTGGTACTAAACCTTAAGCTTGAACTTTAAGTGAGTATTATGAAAAAGGGAATGATAACATGAGAGTAATACTATTAGCCAGGGATTTTCTCTAGTAAGCTTGACATAGCATGAGTAAGAGAGTAAGATGTGACCTAAAAGAAGTGTGTGGTTATGAGTATGGTGACTGTGACCCTTAGATAGAAATAGTAAGTTGAGGCTAAGTAATTAGATAAGAAAAGTGCGTAAGATATATATCCAAGATAGTCTATAACTATGAGCGACTTTAAGTTTATGGGTTACCATGGTACCTAGATAGTATATTTGAGATGCCAATGTTGAGCAGGCTAATGTAGACATTCTCTATTACCCTTAAGAGTTGGGTTAAAGGGGGATAGTGATAGATAATGAGGAATCTACCATTATAATCCAAGTTTTCTTTGGTCAAATGTATGTGAACATACAAGATAAGTGTTCGAAGACAAAAAAGGAATAGGTTAGATCATAAGAGTTATCGAAGGTAATTGTGATGCCAATAAGAGCAACAGGTATAGATAGGTGCCTACAAAGATAGAAGGAAGTTAAGAATATCATGTCAGAAGGAAGTTTTAGCAGCAATTTCATATCTTTGAGTATTAACTAATAAGAGGATATAAGTATTCTGTGTATAGTGGTGCTCCAATTGTGTGGAGGGTTGTGCCTATAGCTTTGTGAAGAGAATCAGTTCACAGACTTAGAGAGGTGATCTTTGAGCTAAGGGGGAGATGTTTAGGTAATAAACTATAGTAGATCTTTAGCTTTTGATAATGCTGAGTTGATAAGAATGAGACATTGATTCTTTTCTATCTCATACATTCTTTATACTTCATTGTGATGATACTTTATTCCTATCTTATGCAAGGGCACCATGCCCATGATCTATACCCATTCACTCCATGTTGATCCATTTTCATGCTCAGCTCTAAAAGCGAGCTGTGATATCTTCATTTAGAAATTCTGATTCCATCTCATGAAACTTATAGTTTCCAGCCTTATGTTCCCCAAGACAAGCTAAGACTTGAGTTTCATAGTATACGCAGTTCTATAAAGTCGTGATGAGCCCTAAAACACTAGTGGCATCATATTATGTTATGAATGTTCTCATATTAGATTTCCTGAATGAATAGTGCTTACGATATTATACTCGAAGCCCTTCTAATAATTCCTTATTTTTGTATTGATAGTGATGTTAATGATAGTAGATGAGTAGCAACAGATGAAAGAGAATGGATGTCACTTATGGTGACAGTTATAGTATGCTTATCCATTTAAGGTTGCAGATAGAGAAAAAAAAGATGAGATCTTGTTGTAGGTAACAAATAGGTAAGAGTATATTGGTATGCCTCCTAATAGGAACTATAAGTTTGCGGGTGTACAGGTGCTAAAGTAAGTATGAAAGTTCTTAAATGATGTTGCCCTCTGAGAAGCTATAACGCGATTAGAATGATAAGCTTGAATGTGTGAATGCTATTAAGTGAGGGATAGTTGTAGGCTATTGATGACTTTTAAAATGGATTCCAACTAGATGTATAGGATTAGTATTCCTTAAAAGAAAGTCTCTCTAGAAATGCAGAACATAATCTTTATCGATTAGATTGGCATAAGTATGATCATCCTACGGGTAACACTTTGTGACTTTGATTTAGGCTTGAAAATATTAAGAGTATGCAATAGACTGAGGTGATGATGGGAGTTACAAGCTTTAGTAAATAAATTGTAGAACTCAAGAGGAAGAGCATAGTTGGGGACAGTGGTTAGAGTGAAAGTCTTGAATATGTGTTTGTTGTTATGCGAGTATTGATGACAGACTATCGAAGACTTCATGATAGTGAATAGGACTAGTGATCTGTTAATGAAAGCCCCTGTAGAAGTACAGAGCTAAGTATTGAGGATTAGCTTTCTATGAATATGATCATCTTAAGTGTATCATCTTGAGGCTCAAAAGTGGGATTGAATTTAATAAGAGGATTTGGATAGGTAGAGAGTTGAATTGGAGCTACAAGTTCAATTTGATGGAGTAGAGTGCCATGAAAAGGAGCACATTTGAGATAAGGAGTTGAGCTTGAGAGTTGTACATAGAGTCTTATCTATCGATGGTCACATTCTCGATTAGAGTTGATAGTTTCTTCTTGAGTTCGAACAACTGATCGAAGAAGTGCTTAAACAATTTGAATTGATTGAGTTTTGACGTTTCATTCGTGCTTGATGGTGAAAATGTCTAAGAGAATATCTCTACTCTTGATTTGAACCGATTTGTTTATTCTGAGTGGCTTGTGACTGTCCAGATTTGTTGATTGAGTACTGAGATGAGTCTTGATCATTATTCGTGCCTGATGATGAGAATGTTAAAGGTAATTAACTTACTCTTGACTTAAATTGATCCATTCTTGAGTTGATCTGTCTATTCATGAGTCTGGATATAGAATTGTTAAGATTGATAAGGAGTCGAAAGTTTAATTGGTTGATGTGAGTATTGAGATGAATCTTGAGTCTATTCGTGCCTTAATATCCACCTTTACTCATCATTCGACGACGACTGCTCCCAAGGGGGAGATAATGTAACACCCGGTAAAATTATTAAAATACTCCTAGAGGATAGACATGCGCATAACGCGTCTTTCCATGCTCCGATGAAAAATTCGAGGCCAGATGTATGATCAACATGAAAAAGTGTGTGGGAAAATGGTGTCGGTTGATTTCTAGAGCAACCGAATCAAAATATAATTTTTTGATGCGAAAATGTGAACCAGTGAGGGTGCGCGATAGGGGCGCGATGCGCCTCCATCGCGGACCAACACTTGGTTTCACCCAAAAAGTTTTCTACAGGATTAGAAAGATTGTTCGAAGAATTTTTGGTGAAAAATACAAAAATAATATGCAGTCTGCGTCGCTGACCTTGCGTCCCAAAATTGTCTTTTTTCGAATTTTGTGAGGAAGATTCTAGACCTTTCCAAATCCCTCCTGGACTTAATATATGACCAAAATAGATCGGTTTAAGTATAAAAAGGGTTTTAAACCTTATTCTATGTCCTTTCCAAGTCCTTGAAAAGACTCTGAGCGAAGAAAAGAGTAGAGAAGCTAGGGTTTCCAAGTATTTGACTGTGATCCGTTGAGTTGCGGTTATTCTTTTTTTTCTAGGTATGTAAGCCTAAAATCTTATTTTCATGCCTAATCTATAATTACTATCAAGAATGCTAGTCAAAAGTCAAGCCAATTTCAGTCGTATGATCTTGCGGAGAAATTCTAGAACCTTATCATGAAATCCTTATTACTCCATTATTATTATGCTAAAGAACTTCATTTTTGAGTAGATCTTTCTGGATTCATGAAAAATTACTATATTTACAAGAACCCTAAATGAGTTTTGATAATCATTCCATTATCATACTTTAATTGCATTGAGAAGTTATCCAATCCAAAGTATAAATAAGTTTCAAGAAGTACCTCACCATAAATTATATAAGTAGCCTATTTACTACACTATCTTTTGAGCATAGCGTATTAGTTTTAAAAGATCAGTCCAGTTAGTTAAGGTATTTTGCATTACTATTCATCATGCATAAATTTCAGAGTTCAAGAAAACCTAGAGTTTCAAATGTATCATTTTATCTGTAAAGAGCATGCCTATTTTCTCTCTTTAAAGAAACCATTATCAGTTCTGAGACAGAAAAATTGTTAATAGGATAAATGTTGAGCCAAGGCTCCAAGTAGCAGATTTTCAGTTTTCTCTTAAAGAGGGATACTTTTACAGTTAATGAGCATAGTGCATGTTCAGCGAGTAGTATTGAGCACCAATGTGGGTATGAGTTCTAATAACTCCAACCTCACAAACTATATAGCCAGCATAGGATAGGATCTCACTGCCACTGAGATGGCCCAGTTTTGGGATGGATCCATTCCCCTAGTTTTCATTCCTTATTTCGACAAAGTATGAGATGGCTCTGGTATTGTGGAAAAGACGTCGTATCATCACGAAGCTCATAGTGATGGTTGTCGGTTAGAAAAACTCCCCAAGCTGTAGTATATATTTTTTTCAGACACAGGTATAACTGCATTTACTTATGCATTAAATTAGATATTTTTCTATAATGCATTACTTATGTTATTGAATTATGTTCAGTATTAAGCCTATGATTTTGAACATTTAATCCTAGGTTTCCTTGTTTTGGCCATTGGACATACCGTACATTCCACGTATTGACGCCTTTGCCGCTGCATCGCTTTATGATGCAGATTCAGGTACCCAAATGATAGTAGATATTTAGTTTTACAGCTTTCTAGAGGCAATTAGTGAGATTTCTTTTCTTTCAGTGGACTAGTAAGTTTAGTTTATGTATTTTATTTTACAGTCAGGCAGCTGTGGGTCTTGTTGTGGCACCTATCTCAGTATATTATAGGCTTCATGGATAGAGTTAGTGAGTTGGTAAAGTCTTTCCATTCGGTCATTTTAAAAATTATTACTAATCATATGAAAAGATATTTTCAGACTGTTTATACAACTTGATTTGGGATTCTTTGAGTTTTTTATTAAATATTTTAAAAGGTTCATCTTGTAAAGCTTCTGCATGCATGTAAAGTTTTCATTTTAGTAAGTCAGCTAGGCCAAGGATTCGCTTAGGGACAAGCAATGGTTCCCGAATGCCAGTCATGTCTAGGGTGTAGACTCAGGGCATGATTGGCAGGTATTAGAGGACTTTAGCAAATGCACCGTTGAGGTTCAAGTCCGTGATTCCAAAGATGGTGAGCCCTCCTTACCTTCGGAGGACCCTTTTTTCTTTCACTAACCATTTTATTATATCTTCCTTGAGTTGGGCAGCCATGACCTGTCATGGCATCATCCAGATGTTAGAGGTAGAGACTTCATAGACGTTGAGTAGACGATGTCGAGCATTGTTCCTTTTCCAACTTTTGTCGATTGGAAATTATTTTTTTTACATAAAGACTTGGTTATTTCATTGTATTACAGTCTTTTCTTGAGTAATCTTCCGTTGTAGAGTATGATGTGACGAGGAGGTCAAGTGTTTCGCTTGAGGGCTAGCAATAGTCTTTGAGTGTCGGTCACGCCAAGAGTACCCTCCAGGGGGTGATACATATTTACAAAAAACTGTTAGTTATAAAATTATTTTTTTATGCACAATCAAATATAATCAAAACCGACATTTCAAAATTTTAGCCAATATTTAAACTATTCTCTTGTTTTAATCTTTATTTATAAGTATTCATAAAAAAATCTATATTAAGTTTTTATCTATCTAAACAAATAGTATGATTATGCAAATGCATTTGATATTACAGAAGGACTATATTTTGTGGTACTACTAACATAGATTTAAACCACACTAATTCGTTTCCTAATAAGAAAGATTGACTTAAAAAAGGTAGTTAGGATAAGATTGGAACCACGAGGCTTACATATTTCAAGGTGATAAGACCTAATAGTTTTATCTAATACACCCTTATTTTGTTTTATTCCAAAAATAGTACTTTCTACCAACTAAATATTCTCAATTCAAACAATTCAAGAAACCACACTAATTCTTTTCCTAATAAGAAAGTTTCACTCAAAAAACATAGTTAGGATAAAATTAGAACCATGAATATCATATATTTCAAGGTGATAAGACCTAACCGCTTTATCAAATACGCTCTTATTTAATTTTATTCCAAAAAAGTAATATCTATTAACTAATATTCTCAATTCAAACTATTCAAGAATTTATAAAATCTAAGTTTTTTTTATAAATAGGATTCAATTAAGGGAAAATAAAACAATAACAAAGCTAGTTTTGAAGAAATACATTTCTCCTCCTCCTCCTAATTTTTACCATGCCAAGAAAGAAAGTGAAGTTTGCTTTGATTGAAAATGAAAGTGAAAGAAAAGTCTCATATAGGAAAAGAGAAAAAGGGCTAGTAACAAAGGCAAAAGAACTTGGAATTCTTTGTGATGCTGAAATAGCTGGTATCATCTACAGTCCTTACAAAAATGAACCTAAAGTCTTTCCAAATCATGGTTCTGCGGTCAACATCCTTACAAAGTTTAAGGAGTTGCCAATAGATGATAGATCCAAAAAGATGGTAACAAGAGATGAGTTCACCATGAAAAGGATTCAGAAAATGAAAGACAAACTAATAAAAATAAGGAAGGAAAATAGGGTGAAGGAACATACAAATGAGATGTATGAAGTGTTGAAGGGAAAATATATTCCCACTAACATACATCCTTCTGATGTTAACGATCTAAGTTATGTTATCAAGAAAACCCTTAGACAGGTTCGTGAAGCAGTGAAAAAGAAGATTGGTGAAGAGGGATATACATCAAATTTCCCTCAATCCATTGTTGGACCAATGAAACCTAGTGGGACAAACATTGAGGGTCCAAATGATTCCCTATTGTCCCATACTGGTTTTGAAGTATCAATGATTCATCCATTATCTCCATCGACATTTCTTAGTGGGATAAACTATGAGAGGGATGATGATTCAGTTTTTGTCCCTAATTTAGCTACAACAACAATGGCTTTACCAACCGTTTCATTATCAACATCACATGAATTTCCCCAACAAATGTTTCATCAAGTAGATCCTTTGAGGGCTCCTCCACAATTGTTTCCTATTATGGACCCCCCACATGTTCTTCAATCCCCTTTATCATTTTCAGAGATGTTTCCACATTTGGATTCACTGATACCTCAAAATATGGTTGTTAGAACTCCTGAAAATTCAACACCTTCGGCAAAAATTGCTTCCTCAATGCCTCCACCATTACTAGATCCTCAATTATCATCTTTAGTGTATTCTCCAGTGACATCACAGATGGATCCTTTAATAGAAATCCCCCCAGTGGATGCACCGATGTCTATTGATAACTACCAGAATAACTCCCTTGACACTCCACAGAGTTTGTCAGAGTTATTTAATTGGAATAATGATGATGCAATGACTTTATTGGAGGACATGTCATCAAACAATATTAATGTTCAAGGTCCTACAAATACCAACAATATCTAAAGATTTTGGATCAGTGTGCCTCTTTTTTTATTAGTAATATTTTATATATCCATGTTGTCCTATGCACTATTATTGTATATAACTGTTTATCATGTCTAAGATATTTCATAAGACTCGCCATATCTCTTTTTAGTTTTTCTCTTTTTAAGTTTTCATCTGTTATGTTCATTTTTTTAAACTTTGTTATTTCAATCACTTATTAAATATATGATCGATTTAAATATTTACTACATTTGAAGTTTTATTATTGTTGTTGTTTAAATATTCTATTTACTATGGTTTTATTAGATGACCTCTTACACTTCAAAAGTTAAACAAATCAATTAATGTTTCGATTCAATTTTTATTATAAAACTTTTTAAGGTAAACTAATAACACCTCTAAAATCAAAAATGAATTTAAAGATTAAAGAAAATTATTGATAAAACCTATTCTATATCCATACTAGGTAAATTGTCTGCGCTTTGCGCGGTAATATTGATGGTATTAAAATTATTAATAATTTATTTTATATTTTATTATAAAAAAGGTGAAAAAGGTAAATTTTTATAAAGAAAAATTTAATCCCTAAGTTCTATTTTTGGTTTTCTTCATTATATGTAAATACAGCTATTATTGATAAAAAGAAATACCAACAGAAGAATATAGTACCTCTAGTATAAATGAACCATTGGAAGTTTGAAGAATGACCTTTGTAGGTCCTCATTTTGAAATATCTACATTCCTACTACAAAACCATACATAATCGAAAAATTTAAAGGAATAAAAACTATTCAATCCAAATACTGATAACAACAACTAAATTAATGAGTGCTTCGGAGAATAATTTAATAAACATAAAAAGAACAGTTGTAATCAGAAAAATATAAATGTCACACCTCGGGAGGTACCCTTGGCCTGGTCGACACTCAGAGACTATTGCTAGTCTCCAAGAGAACCACTTGGCTCAACCACCCATCATCAACCACAAAAGACTCAGTTTATGTGCAATGGACATTCTAGTGGGCTCCTCAATCAATGACTCAATAAAATAAGGGTTTAAAAACCAATGATCCAAATCAATTCAATATTTTGAAAATAGTTTGAAAAGTACAAGTCTTTGAAAATAAAATATCAACTCTAATCCATCATTGTCTATGAAGCCTTTATCTCCAAGTATCTAGATGGTGCCAATGACAGACTCATGACTACCTCAAATCATAAGAAATAAATATGAACACTAAACTGAAGGTAAATGAAAGCATATATGTGTATCCTCCAAAAACAAGGGAGGACTCACCAAATGAGCTGATTGCAACAGATACTCAATGGTGTGCCTATTAATGATCTCTAATACCTATCTCAACATCATAAAATGACGAATTTCAAATGGACATCAGTACATTGATTATACTCGTATGTAAAATGGCTGAAAAGAAATGGGCATAATCAAAGATACTCAGCTCAAGTAACTCAACTATAAAGTCCACTCAATTCAACTCACTAAACCATGCAAGTCTAAGGATAAAGTCATTCTTTGAAATTAAACTCAATAATATGTAACTCTCACCAAATCATCCAATTTAAATTGTAAAACAATGCTCCTAAAAGAAACGCTAGCATGCAACTCAGTCAAATCAATTATGCCAAATTAGTTCGTTTCTCTAATACTCTCCACCACCGTAGTTGGTGACGTACAATAAGGGAGACATTATTGCGATGCCCCTCCATTACTTGCCAAGATAAGGACGCTCAACTCTCTCTCTTGGATCCATAATCCCCATTCAACTTTTTGGGACAGTAGTAGCCAGAATTAACTGTACAACTATCCTATGTCTATGATGTAGTTATGGAGTTTGAGTCCCTCTTACTCTACCCAACTCTATACTCAATAGTACTCCCAAATAGTCTCTTTAAAACTCATTCAAACTCATCTCAATCTTAAGATTTTCTCAATCATCAAATCATTCTTTTAAAACAAAAAGAATATATTTTCTAACTCTTTCAAAACTCATCAAATCCTTTCTCAAAACCTCATGTACTTTCTTTTAAAACATGCTTCAAAAATCATTCACATTTCATCAAGACTATCTCAAATCATTGTTTATGCTCAAAAACTCATATTCGTGTAGACTTAGTAAAATGTGTTCAAATTAGTTCAGACTCCTCTTTGCTTATACAAGAATAACCATCATTCTCCATTCAAAAAATGCATTAAAAATTAAAATTAATCATCAATTATGGTTCATGTGAATGAAGACATGATCATGCATCCACATCAAATACTCAAGTCATGAACATCAACAATACAATTTTACGTACAAGGAACTCAAGAAGACAACCAATAACTCAGGAATTCAATTTAAGGAACTCAAACTTAACTCAATTCGAATCAACAGAGATGAAGGAGGCACACAGACGAACTTAACCCAACATTGTGTTAGCCTTACATATTTATGATGAAGAATGAAAAAGGAAATAATGAAGATCAGCTTTGAATCTTTTGAACCCTGGCCTCCTCTTTTCTCCTTAGCCCTAGTTCTGAAGATGAATTAGCGTAAATGATTGAAAATTCACGCTTAACAATTGATATAAGGTTTAAAATAACCTCAAAATGACATAATTTTTTTTACTAATATAGAGGAACAGGATTATTTCCATCAATCTCAGATGGAGCCAAAGATTGACTATTTTTTGGCCTTGGAGTATGATGGAATAAAGCAAAATGCCTCTTTAAACTATCTGCGCTTTTTTCATTTGT
>JAPFFP010091950.1:0-20802 GCA_026153255.1 Solanum medicagineum
AGAAATTCCTCATAATCAGTGTTGGATAGGGTCAATGGTCGGGATGATGATGAAGCACCGAGAATAGTGGAAACATCGGCTATAGAAGACATATTGAAGTTTTCAAGTAAAAAAAAAATTAGATACAAATTGAAATTCTTAGAAACAAATACCAGGAATGAGAACAGTGTATAAAATAGATCAGTTCTGAAATTTCTGACGGCGGCAGCGGTGAGTGCCAGCGGTAGTGATGTTGGAACTAGGTGGGCAGGTCGATCTCGAGGAGAGCAATCCAATGACGTCGGAGGTGGTGAACACCGTGATGGGGTTAGTTTTGACAAATGATAACCCGTTGGTGGTCAACTAGTGGCGGTAGTGGAGGTGATCTGACCGAAAAAAAAAGGGGAAGAAAATGGGTTTTGATACTGCTGGACAAAGATACTCAGCAGTAACTTATAATTTTCTCACTGGAAGCTCTGATACCATGTGAGAAATAGAGAAAAGAGTGAGAAAATTAAATTGAGATTTTTGTTTTTTTAGAGATACTTAACAAGTGAGAATGACCATCTTATATATACAAGTCCTTAAGGGTCGTTTCTAGCCGTTTATGGTCGTTGCTACAGTGCCTGCTACAGTACTGCTACAGTACTATTCTAACACTATTCTAACAAGTATATATCAGGATTACTTGTTTTAGACTTCCACTACCCAACCAATTATCATCGCAGAAAAGTATATTCTTTGCTTCCTTCACATTCGTCTAAGAGGTTGGCCATAAATTTCTTATGGATATCCAGAGAGACAGAGACCGGTAACCATAATGATATTTCACCCCTCTGATCATCCAAAAACCCTCCTCTTCATATTTTGCCTTTGTCAGAGTAACCCAATGTGATTGGTCCTCTTTTTGAGAATCTCCACAACCACTTCGTCAAAAGGCAGTTCTGTTTTTTCAAGTTTTTTATTCCAGCACCCTCGTTATTTGCTGGTGTTTCTACTTGGCTGGATGGAAAATTCTCTCCTCTTTATTTCCTTGCTAATGAAAGTTTCTTTTCAGAGGCATCCTACCTCTCTGCCCCACACTTGCAGATAAACTGTAACATCATGTAGGTAGTGGAGCATCCAGTACAGAGCTCATACGTATCAACCAGCTTTTCTCACACATTCCCAAAACTCCAGTCCAAATATCACAGGACTTAGCTCCTATACACCACCACCCCCCACCCCCCAAAGTAGACTGCTTCCAATTTCTCCTCCCACTATTTTAGCCATTTGTTCCATGTTGGGAACCTTATTAACAGGTTTCCTCCCGTTAATATGAAGTCATAAGATAGCTTAAAAAGACAAGGATGACCCTCGGATATTTCAGTTGGCTCTCCTCTGCATCATAGAAAGTCAAGATATCATATGCTTACTGAAGGTCAGTTGTATATCTGCCTTTTGCTTGATCGTTTGCCGCATTGAAACCCCTAATCTAGCCATTCCTGTGTTCAGTTTTCAACATGTTGGATCTTTCCATAGGTAGAATAAATTTTAAAAGATGACAAGGCGTCATCGTCCCCCTTTAGAAGGAAAGCAACCTTCAGATCTATAATCTGATAGTACTTGTGCAAAATGTCATTCAGCTGATCTATTTTCTCCCAAGCCCATCTTATACAGAATTCCACACAGAAAAACCCAATTTATATACTCATACGCTTTGTTAATGTTTAACTTGCACATAATGTCTGGGTTTTCTTCTACAGTCTGGAATCTATACATCCATTAGCAATTAGTACAACATCTATAATTTATCATCATTTTTATAAATGACATTTGTTGTCAGTCTACAAGTTTGTATATCACCTTTTTGAGTCTTTCCATAGGCATTTTAGAAATCAGCTTGTAGATACTCCTTATAAGCTGATTGTCTAACATGCCTCAACTCCTCGGATCCATTTCTTTTTAGGGATCAAAGCCACATATGTTCTTTGAAATTTCTTTCAAACGCCTCGTAAGAATGAAAATTCTGAACAGTTGCCATCGTTCTATTTTGACTTCCTCCCATCATTTGACATGAAGAAATCCGTAGTGTATCCCTCTGATACAGGAGCTTTAATCCACTGCACAAAGCTTCAGACACTCCAAAATTTCCTTCTCCTCAAAAGGCTACAATTCTTGATGTTCCTCGTAAAAATTGAGGACAATTGTTCAAATTGCAAGAGGCCCCCCATTCCTTCCAGAAAAGTTAAAATATAATATAATTCTCCTTTCAATATCAACTGATTCCACAATGGCTTCCCCATTCATCATCAGTTGGTCAACGTGGTTGCTCTGAAACCATGTAAAAGAATAGACCTTGGGCTAACACAACCTCAAAAGTTAGCACATGAAGGGAGGATTTCCCAAGACCATATAAGGAGATCAAATAATCCTTGTCCACTGAGGTGGGATTCCAAAACCCCGCACGTCACTAACACGGCCTACGACTAGATATATTATCTGGAGCATGGATAATACAAGTAGGAAGGCCCAACATCGGAATCAATGAATTGGTATGGGCCAAGCCCTAATACCATGATTAAAAATGGTCCTCGAGATTAAGAGGTCAAGAGTTCCCAAGCCATAGTAAAGAGACCACACATCCTTTAAAAGGGCCGATGTGGGGACTCTCATATGTTGGATCCCACATTAGTGGGACAAGGGTTATTTGGTCTCTTGATATGGTCTTCAGCAATCTTCCCCTCATGAGATAGCTCCAAGGTTGAGTTAGACCTAATGTTCACTTCTTTAACATGGTATTACAGCAAGATCCATCCCAATTCTCATTTCAAATGTTTCCATGCACCAGATGTTCGGGCCTGCGCGTGAGGGGTGAAGAGTCCCACAGCAGCCCTTTAAGGGATGGATGATATCTTTAATATGGTTTGAGAAATCCTCATCTATTGAGCTAGCTTTTGATTTAAGTTTTTTTAAAAGAAAAACTGGTAAGGTTGTATTCTTCAGCATTAAGGGTATGCTGGCTACCTCCAAAAAGAGCTAATTATAGATCTTCAATCTCGCCTTCTTTACCTCTTTCGGAACTGTTCCGCCAACACCTTTGATCTTCAATCTCGCCACTTTAAGTGATTTTTCAAGGTAGTCTCCTCCTCTGTTTCCAGCCAGCCTCCACATCGGTCTCCGATGGCCTTGAAGATTTTTTCCATCCATAGATGCAGTGGAAGCCCCACTGCCCTTATCCATGTCGAGCTTCCACGATTTGTGCAGCACCCAGCAGTTGGAGACCACCATTGCAGTGTGACCTTTGATGGCTTCCAACCCATTCTCCATGTATGATGTGCTCCGCCATGTTCCTATTTGGAAATTCGAATAGGAAAGAGTGATCCCCCATTTCGTAGACATTAACCCAAAAGAATTTTACCAAGTGTTAACAGCCCATTTCTGGATATCTCAAGGTGTGGGCTTCTCCTTTAGCTCTGAATTGAAACTTCTAATGATGCATCTGGAAAGAAGGCCTTTCTCTTGCCATGTGTCTCTGTTCGTGATGGATATGGTTGCTTTGCTGCGATTTATAACAGATTCTGAAACTTCTTTATGTTGCCACTTACTAGTCCATACCGCCTCAGCATATAAGAATTTGGGATCTGTCATTCTGGATTTTCCTGTAATAAATGGCTTTTTTGAATCTTTAGTGAAGTTTGATATCTTTTAATGCTACACCCTCCCAGCCCTTATCTAATGCAAATTCTGGCAAAATGATAACTGATCTATTCCCCCCTTGTACTGCTACTATGATGATAAATCTGCCAAATTTGTTATGCTTTCTAGCACAAAAGTAGTCAGCAGACTGTCCCTTCAACTTCCATCTTCTCGTTTGTGGGCTGTTGTCCCTTGAGGCTTCGCGTAGTACAAACACAATCCATTCCATAGTTTTCTTGTTGAACTTGGTTCTGCACATCAGATTTCGATTCTTCCACCCATCAAACCAGATGTCTGATCTTGCTGCAAGCTTCGTAACATCATATGACTTAAAATCAACTGCAAAATAGATTCTGTTTTCCCCTATGGCATCGGAAAATTAAATTTCGTCAGCAAAGAGTTTGTTGCCTTTTCTTAGGGAATGTGCCAGGGAGAGAAAATGATACTTTACTCCCAAAAATATAACTAAGAATCATTTTTCTCACCGTATCTTCATTAACAACAACATACCCAGTGTCACCATATCTTCATTGAAAGCAGGAAATGTCTAGTACAGGAGATAAAACAGAAAATTGCCATAGTATATTGAAAAGATCTTTTTTTTCCTTCAATGAACAGATCCTCACCTGAGGAAAAGGAATACACTTGCTCGCGGGTACATGTCCACTACTAATTCCTTTTCGAGGCTCTGGTGCAACACCATCAAACCTAAAATGGTGCAAAACAAAACTCCAGATGATTTTTTTTTTTTTTTTGATAAATGGACTCTATGAAAAAATTAAGCTTGCGTAAAATGAACTTTGGAAAATTTATGCATTAAACAATTACAGTTGCGTCAGTATACTGCAGTTGATTATTAATTTATGCCCTCTCTTAATAAAAGTTTATTTTCTAATGTTACGGCCAGGTACATTCTGATCTTTAAACATCCAAATTAAAAAACTATTTCTCCACAACAACATATCTTAAGTATGTAGGTTTTAGGTACCACACTTGTGTAGTTTGTTTTAAACTCAAAACCTGCAGAGAGTGGCGTTCGCATTGTAGCTAATGGAAAAAGAAGATATGCACAACTACTCCTTCTTGGATGGAGTTCACTCATAACAGATATGACTATAGAAAATATAATAGCCATTCTTGAAAACAAAAACGATCAAGAGAGCAGCTTCACTAAAACAACTTGAAAATGTCAATATGCCCTACCCTCTAAAAACTAGTTTAGAACAGATGAAGTTTTCCTAGACCATCATCATACAAGTACAATGAACAGTTGATATCGATTCTTTTTTATTGGTAAGCAAAAAACTGACAAAGGGAAGAAATCATACTATAGAAGTTAATGTGAGAATTGCTTCTTTGGCATCACTTGAAGAAAGAAGCTAGTAATATTCTAAAAATATAAAGAGAAGTAGCTTTCCTTTATAAATCCTATGCACATACACGTCAATGCAAATCAAGGAAATAACTGGCTCTTAACTGGGGCCTCACACTGTGACATCAGGAAGTATAGTTAACAGTTTTGTTTATGCTTGGCATCATAGGCACCTTAGTTTCTTACGAAAAAGTTGAAGTTCTACATTTTCTGGAGTTAACGGACTTGTTTGGTAAGGACTTACATATGGTGTCATTAACCTAGAAAAGGCATATGATAAAGTGCCAACAGAGGTTCTTTGGAGGTGTTTGGGGGCAAGAGGTGTACCGGTGGCATACACTAGGGTGATTAATGGCATATACAATGGATCCAAGACCCAAGTAAGGAGAGCGGGAAGAAACTTAGAAGACTTCTCAGTCATGATGGGGTTGCACCAAGGATCCACTCTTAGCCCACTTCTATTTGCCTTGGCGTTGGATGACTCGGCACGTCATATCCAACGAGAGGTACCATCGCATAACATGTATGTTATTTGCAGATGATATGGTACTGATCGACGAGCCTCATGGTGGAGTTAATGCTATGCTAGAAGTTGGAGGCAAACCCTAGAGTCTAAAGTATTCAGGTTGACCAAGACCAAAATAGAGTACTTGGAGTACAAGTTAGTGATGAGACACACGAGGTTGGCATGGAAGTGAGGCTTGATACGTAGGTCATCCCCAAGAGAGGAAGTTTCAATATGTTGGATCTTGCTCTAGGCGAAATCATTCATCTTATTTAGTTCTATCATTCTTGTCTTATTAGTCATACTCGCCTCTTGATTCTTGCTTGCTTGTGCTTTGATTCCTACCTTAATAATTCTAATCTTTAGATTCTTGCTTTATTTTAAGTATTGATTCCTGCTCGTTTTGTTGTAAACCGTTGATTAGTTATTTGATTTAGTGGCTTTGGTGAATGGTGGTAGACTAGAGTCATGTTATCGGTCATGGGTTAGGGTCAAGGATCGTAAATGGTTTACAGGATCTTCTATGAGAGTAGGGTCTTGGAACATAGGGATTTCAACATGAAGGTCCATAAAGCTAGAGAAGATTCTCAAGGACAGTGGGAAGAAACTTAGAACACTTCTCAGTCATGATGGGGTTGCACCAAGGATCCACTCTTAGCCCACCTCTGTTTGCCTTGGTGTTGGATGACTTGGTGCATCATATCCAACGAGAGGTACCATGGTGTATCATATATGTTATTTGCAGATGACATGGTATTGATCGACAAGCCTCATGGTGGAATTAATGCTAAGCGGGAAGTTAGGAGGCAAACCCTATAGTCTAGAGGATTCAGGTTGAGCAGGACCAAAACAAAATACTTGGAATACAAGTTCGGTGATGAAACACACGAGGTTGGCATGGAAGTGAGGCTTGATACGCAGGTCATCAGCAAGAGAGGAAGTTTCAAATATCTTGGGTTTTGCTCCAAGGGAAATCATTTTTGTCTTATTTTAGTTCTATCATTCTTGTCGTCCTATCGCATTTTGATTCTTGCTTGCTTGTGCTTTGATTCCTGTCCCTATTAATTGTAGTCTTTAGATTCTTGCTTTGTCTTTATATTGATTCCTGCTCCTTTTGATGTAAACCCTTAGTTATATGATTTAGTGGCTTTGGTGAATGGTGGTAGAGAAGAATCATATTATCGGTCGGTACTATGGGCTAGGGTCAGGGATGGCAAATAGGTTACAGGATCTTCACAGATGAAACTAGGGTCTTGGAACATAGAAATTTCTACGTGGAAGTCCATAGAGCTAGTAAAGATTTTCAAGAAAAGGAGGACTAGTATAGTTTGTGCCCATGGGACCAAATGGGAAGGCACTAAGGTTCAGGATGTGGACAAGTATAACTTGTGACACTCAGGAGGATTGAGTAATACAAATAGTACAAGAACCTTAGTAGATAGAGAGCTAAGGGAGCAAGAGGGAGAGGTTAGGAGGGTCAAATATAGGGCGATGACAATTAAGTCATCGGATGGTCCACTTTGAACACTATTAGTGCATTCACACCACATGGGCTTGGGTGAGGAGGACAAGAAGCAATTTTTGAGGGAGGTAATACCACCCACTAAGAAGTTATTCGTAGGAGGAGATTTCAATGGATACCTCAGTCATCTTCGAGTGGCTACGACGATTGCAAAGAAGCTTTGATTTCAAGGAAAAAAATGAAGGGAGAGTCTCACTTTTGGATTTACAAGAGCTTTTAGGTAGGTGGTAGCCAATTCGAGTTTTCCAAAGGAGGAGGAGCACTTGGTAACTCTCTCTAGTACGGTTGGTAAGACTCAGATATAATATTTGCTCCTTAGGAAGGATGATAAAGGTCTTTGTAAAGAATGCAAGGTTATCCCGAGAGACTCTTACAACCCAACATGAGCTCCTATTAATGGATTTGGAGACTAGGAGGAAGAGACTTTTTGATTAGCATGATGAACAATGATGATGTCAATATAGGGTTTGGGTCCTAGTAATGGAACAACAATAAAACTTTTTGACTAGCATATTGAACTAATTGGCATAAAGAAAGCGTCCAACAAGACGCTGCAGATGACAAGAAATGCCAAAAGATATTACTCTCAAATCAAACGACATACTTATCAAGGCACAAAAACAATTTAGCTTGCATATTGAACTAACCATTGAAAAGGAGAGCATAACCTCATTATTTAAGTTTGAAATCAAACTCTTAAAGCATGGGATAGTCAAATTAAACATCACCATGATATAACACGTGCCAAACATTTTCAGACTTAATGTGTCACAAAAATTAGGAGGGAGAAGTAAAATCTAAAAGTAAATCCACAAGGGTTGAATTGCTTCAAGAGATAATTGAGAAATACAATCTACTCTCATCTTCATGTGAGTGTCGTTGAACAAGTAGCTTCGTGTATTAGTCTATCACATATAAAAAATGTGTTTCCGGATATTATGAAGTACCTAGCTTTTGATCGAGCATCTATATGCTGATATATCTTGTCTTGAATGTTCCTTTTAACCTGAAAATATAAACAAATCAGATCTCCATATCTATAGCTTAAGCTAGAAATATTTTGATAAGAACACATACACTTAAGGAGAATATATTTGAAAGGTTCTATTTTTTGTTTGTTTTTTTGAGAAGGTAACATTTTGTATAACTATTCGCTGAAAAAAGACTACAGTTGTCCATACTTAATATAGGAAGATGTACTAAGTTATAACCTCCTTAAAAGATTGAAAGGTTCAATCTTGATTTTTATTTTTATTTTTATTTTTTTGACATATGTTAAGTGACAAGATTGTGTTGACATTTTCTCCAGTATTGGACTATCATACAATCATCAACCTATTAACCTTCACAAAGAGCAGCAATAACCAGCTTCCTTAAACAGGTCAAAGTATTGGGTAGAAAATAACCTCAAAAATGGTCATAGTCCTAGTCCTCCTAGATTTTCTTCACAAACTTCGTGGAGTTCTCCCAGTAAATCAGGGAAACTGAGACATATATTTGCATAACAAAGTCGCACTAAGGGCTACAACTTCTAGTATGTAATTTGCTTTAGTTTAAGGTGGAACCTGTATAAGATGAAAAGACTAACATTAAAGTTGGGTCACTAATCATTGTGCCCACCAACTTAATTGAGAAAATGAGTGAACATGATTCTTTGATAATTTGAATTGAAAGAAAATATTTTTTATATTATTTCAGGTTCTATAGATAATAATAAAAATTTGTGATAAGAACAATAAGAACTAAAACTACTCTTACCTTTCTCAAAAAAACATCTAATTTTAAGCAGTGGGATTTTGGAGACTTCATAGTACTACTCTTACCTTTCTCAGAAAAAAAAAATCTAATTTTAAGCAGTTGGATTTTGAATACACCCTAAATGTCGATAATAAAGGTCCTTGCCATTACCACCAGCTTCATGATACATGGCTAGATGCAGCTACCATCAAGTGCTATAGGCAGAAAGCACAACAAGGAAACCAACCTGATCAAGAGTCCAAACAAGATGAGGCTGAAACCTGGTCTGGAAGGTAGTAGGTCCAGCCTGCACATGAAAAGTTCTAAGAGAAATATTAAAATAGAATACATTATGTACAACTTCAGAAGATACTATGAGAGAGAGAAGGAAAACGTACCAACAGGTTCTACAAGGCAAGAAAACTGATGTTTCAACTTTATATTTAGAATAAATTCCAAGTGGACAAGGAGTGATTGAAAAGGCATTTTCATCATATTCATCCCGAACGAAACAAAGCATTAAAGAAGTGGAAACTTGACAAACATCAATTATTCATATCATCCTATGGAAGACAACTTTGGTTCCTTGAAACTTTCGGCATTGTGGTTTAAGGAATAAAATAAAGGAAACTAAACAAAACCACCACTTTTTATGACATAATCCATGCTGCTAGACTGTTTTTTTAACTGTAAATTTTATAAATGGAAAAGACAGCACTAAGAAAGTGCGTCAAGATTAAGATTTTATTGCGCAACTCGCCAACTATATGGATAGGTACCTTCAGTTATTCTGGAGGCTCTACCTTTTCCAGGTGTGGGAAGCCTTTAATAAAGCTGTCTATCTGAAATACTTCGCCCTTATCGACAGCATTCAAAGCTGCTTCAGGGATAATTAAGACCGATCTCCCTTCACCTTGTAGCAACAAAATACTCATATGTCTGCCATGAGCATTGTACTTTATAATAAAAAAAAGTCAGTCATAAGGTCCATGTTTTCCATCTCCAAAGCACATTCTTTGGTCTTTTGAAACTTCTTCAAGAGAGAAACAGATCCTCTCCATTCTTTCCACTTATAGATGAATGTGTCATCATATTGTGACTTCTTTCCACCCATTGGTACCACTTCTTTCCACCTATTCGTACCAAATGTTTCTGTCGAAGGTCCATCCAGTGATGTCAAAAAATTTAAATCCCGCATTGAAATATATTTTGTTTTTCCCCATTGCCGGTAATTTCCCCACACAATCAAAAACTATATAAAGGAATTCACAACCCTTGCTTCAAATCCCTAACCTGACTGAAGATCTCCTGCCCCACTTCATGGATGACCTCGCAAAATTGGGCTAAACACAAGCAATGAGAGATTGACCATCTTCAACAGCCACTCATACCTTCAGCCTAATTTATACCCCTTCAACAGCCACTCATACCTTCAGCCTAATTTATACACAAAAGCCACTCTTAGTGCTTTGATTGACAGAAATAAGTTTAACCATGATTTCATCTCCAACCTTGTTTAAGGAGTTCATGTAGATTGTCCTAGAGCAGCACTTTTCCAGTGAATGTTGATCAGGAGGGATGCAGCATTTGCAATTTAGGTTCCTAGGAATATTCTATAGCATATGTATAAATATAGTAGGCAGTTTGATTTACACCTAGATTTACTCCTATTTTTTAATTAGGTATTGATTTGTATGGATTTCTTTTCCTTTTTAGGACATGCATACTAAGCTATTTAAATCCCAATAGCTTGTGGGGATAATTTCCTTGTGAAGATTCCTCAAAATCAATGAATCAGCTCGTCAAAATTGACCTGGAAGATATGGAAAATCAGTGACCTTGAAGAATGATGTAGGGATTCAAGTCCCCGCAAAAGTAGCATGCTTTGGGTGGGTTGTAACTCATGGTGCTTGATTGACTCAAGATAATTTTTCAAAAGATAGAATATCCATTACACAATAGGTGCTGTCTGTGTGAAGATAGGTCAGAAGCAGTCAATCATCTCTTTCTACATTGCAGGCAGATATTGATTGTTTCCTAATTCTAGTTGGAATTAAATGGCTCATGCCAAGAGACTACAAGCAAACATTGAAATTAATTGATTCTATTTTGAAACCTTTTTGTTTTGTCGAACTTTCTAACTTTTGATTTTCTCTGAATTATTATATAGACCCCCCTATATATATATCTTGCCCTTAACCCAATAGAGAAAATTGACCTCTCAACAGGTGGCAAGAGCAAAACCTTGGATAGAAAGGAACAGCTTCAGTGCTCCATACATTTGTGTATATAACCTGGACTCCTGGAGTATATGGTGAGAAAGGAATCATACATGTTACTGGAAAAGGAAAATAATAACTTTTGTAAAGTATAGTTGTCTTTAAAGCTTGCACTTAGGAACAAAGGGGATACAATTAAGCAGCAAAAAATATGATGGACTTAATTGACTCCTTAAGCATATATAAGGCGTTCTTAAGTCCATCTCTGTAATTTTTGTGTCACCAGGGTACTGTTTTCACTTTTCAGTAAATTACTTATTAAAAAAGGATAGATTTTTCTTTGAGTAACATAATGAGAGCTGTTTCTTAAACTGGTTAAGGAGAAAAAGAATCTGAAAAAACAGTCCGACTTGAGTTTCAAACAAAAGTTGACACCCCTTACATAATGAAAGACTAAATATGAACAAGATGCTCTTGCCTGTGGAGCCCTCCGGATATTCAAGAAGCACCAACAAAGACACTATTTAAAACATTATTTGAAACGATGCAGCAAAAGTCCCAAGAAGACAATAAAACTCAGAGAACCTCGCCCCATTGCTTCAAAAGGTGCTATTCTATAGAACAGTTAAAGAAAAAACAACTTCTTGTTTAAAGATGAACAAGCACATTAAGCTCAAGGAAATGAAGTAATGCTTATCTTACCATCTGCCCTTGGTATACTTTCTCTACTGCCTCAATGGCAGCGCTAGCTTTCAGAATGGCATCACCAGATGCACTTGATTCGACATCATAACCTGAAGCACACCATCTTGGCAAGCCACCATCCAAAACCCAAACTTTGTCATGTCCAAAAGCTCGAAACATCCTGATTACCCATATTTGCATTGATTATAAACTTTTAGATGATATGAACTTATCCGCCTTTTATCACGATTGAATAACTCACCACCAAACACGGGCGGCACTGAAAATCCCCTTGCCGTCATATATGACAACCCCATCTTTGTTCTCAATACTAAGAGTAGATACAGCAGCTGCAAATGCTTCTTCGGATGGCAACATATGCGGCAACTGAGAAATCAACAAAGTTTTTATACCATAAAGGGTGATGATATTATCTCAAAAGCATGCTGGACAGCTAGCTGAGGCATCTATTACAGTATATCTAAAAACATATATGGGACTAAAATGAGACAAAAAATGGTAGAGAGGAAGAGACACTAAAACCAGAGAAGGTTCAGTAACTTGGAAAGATTATGTCGAGCAAAATCATTCTTTCCAGAGGAAAAATAATTTAGCAGGTAAGATGTCTCACATCTGTAGTTCGATCCGTTATTCCATCTATATCAAAGAATAGTGCTCCAGGAATGTGAGCGACCTGCTCAAGTCGAAGTTAGAAAATTCTGCCAGATAAACAGAAATAAAGTGACTGTTGAACAAAATTACCATAAATGTGACTATGAGAAAATGAAAGTTGCTTATCTATGAACATATTTACTAGAAAGCAATCAATGATTCAAGATAAAGCAGTGTCATTCGAAAAAAAGAATTTCTTAGGGGTCAGCACCTGATACTCCTGAAGTGGATTTCTCTGCTCATCTGGCATGTACCAAGATGCATCTAATACCTTCAGAAGAATAGGAAAAAGAAACAACATCTCAGTTTCATTCGACAGATGCCTTACATGATACAACCAGTACCACACACCCCAAACATGTGCAAAAGCGTTGCTAACTAGAAATGAACAGAAAAAGGAAAATAATTGTACTTCTTAAAGGCATGGGTTGAGTGAACAAAAATTGCAACTTTAGGCTTATTATTAGAGCAGAAAATGTAGTTAAACAGTTGTAGTAATGGCCATCTTTATTCTTTACCAAGTGTTTGACTGCTAAGACAGAAAAGATGAGAAACCTTTAAGTCGGGATCTCTGAGGTTAGCATGGAGCCAGTCAACTGAAACAACAGGTTCATTGGTTGATATTGCTAGTGTTGAGAATGATGGTTGTGCCCCAACAGTTGAGGAAGCCATACAACGTGTAAAAGAAGCCTTAACCTTATTAGAATAGTAACTTGGAGCTGCTTGGTTAGAGAAATGGTTTCCTATGCAAAAAAAAAAAATGAATTCAAGAATATACAAGCCAGAATTAAAAGAAATCACAACTTCTCTATGGACTAAAATTCCAATAACTCTACTGTTAACCTTTCCAGTAAGAGGAGTATGGTTGGCAAAAATCGAACCGAAGAAAACGTCAATGGTTTATTGTTATCGGTTATTAGGTTAATGAGTTGTTAGTGGTTTTACAAGAAAATTTATCGGTTTCGGTTTTAGTTTTTCGTATTGGATTATTAGGTAAACTGATAATCCATTAAAATTATAATAATTTACTACTTTTATCCCTTCATAAATATTAAATATTAAAAATTTAACCTCACGTGATACTAAATCGATACTTTTAAGTCATGTATTTGCTTGATTTTCAATATATAACCCTTATGTTAGAAAGTAAATTAGAACATGAGGTCAAATATTGCATATGATTAAGTTAAGGTGCAATTTGTTTGTTTTACTATATCTTATCCTGTAGCGTCAAATTGTCAGAGAAGTCATATATTTACTAAATCGAAAATCTCCGGACCAAAAACTGATAAACTACTAAAAACCGATAAAAGATATCTTACTGGTTTGTTAAACCGATAATACATGTAACCAAATCGAACGGATCCATGCACACCCTAAAGAGTAATAAAGCCACACAAATATCTAATTTATTTTAGACGACAAGTTTATACATTGAGAACAATTATGCATTGAGCTTGATGCAACTGGGCAACGAAAAAAGAAAATTGACATTTTATTTGCTAAGATAATCTCCAGAAAAAAACTGGTAATCAAAATCAAAATGAAGCCAACTGAAGTGAAAGCATAAGTAAAATCAAAGATGAGGAGATATAGGGAACTTACGCTCAAGGCGGAGGGAGGGGAGAAATTGGGTAGTGAGAAAGTGGATAAAATGAGCACAGGCCCTCTTGATTTATTTTACTCTTTGTAGCAGAAATATTCTCACTTTTAATTGAATCAAAAGTATTTTTCCCCCTAGTCTCCTACTATATCATAGATATTTTTTTAAAAACTTTTCATGCTCAATTATTTCTCAACTAGGTAATTAACTCGCTTCATGTTGTCATAATTAATTTAATTAAATTTATATATCTTAATATTAAAATTAATGAAATACTCTATAAAATTATTATGTTCTTTCTGTATAGAAAAGTTTGGCATTATGGATTTATGTTAAGAACTTTTATTAATGTAATATTGCTAAAGTTTAAGTTATCTTCAATTAACTTTTTGGATTATAACATTATTTCATGATATAATTAGTTTTTAATAGTATTTGAACTCCCTAACTTGAATGTTAAATTACTATAATACCCCCGACTAAAAAATCAATTTAGTATATTTTTTATATTATATATTATATTTATTTTATTATATTGTATTATATTAAAAAGTAAATAATTTTTCATATTGAAAGATTGTGATTTTTCCAAGGAGTTGTGACTTTTGCGAAAAGCAGTAACTTTTTCGAAGGGTTATGACTTTTTCTAAGAATTGTGAGTTTTCGAAGGATTGTGACTTTTCTAAAGAGGTCATATAATAGTCCCAACTCAAAAATCAATTTAGTATATATTTTGTATTATATTTATTTTAATTATATTATCTTATATTAAAAACAAATAGTTTTTCACTTATTTGAAGGATTTGTGACTTTTTCTGAGGGTCGTAACTTTTCTATTCTCTTTTTTTAATTCTTTTTCCTTTTTCTTTTTTTCTTGACTTGTTATTTTTTATTTTTTATTTTTTTCTTCTTTTATTGTCTACTTTTTTGTTTTTCTTAATTTTTTTTTCATTCTACTAAATCATCAAGTTAAATTTTGCTTCTAAAATAAAAGTTACATTGTTTTTCATAAATTAGACGAACTGAAAATGGTGGAAATTATTGTCACAGGTGAAACTAGTTATTTGAAAGTATTTGGGGTGTAAGTTTTGCCTCCAAGGCAAAGATGTAACATATCATAAATCAAGACAAAATGTGATAGTATCAACTTTTGCTCATAGGAAGTAACTTGTCATTTTAAAGTTTTTGGTCTAAGTCTTGCCTCTAAAACAATAGTTATAGAGCATTTCATAAGTTAGACATAGTGAAATAGTGTAAACAATTGCCGATGAGGTATATGTTATTTTTTTCAACCGCTGAGCTCTGTTTTGCCTTTAAGACAAGAGTTATTGCGTTCATAAGTTAGACTTAGTAAAAATAATATACAATATTGACTATGGATGCAACTTGTTCTTTGAAGCCCTTTGGGCTAAAGTTTGCCTCTAAGACAAGAGTAGTGTAGTAGTGTCAAGTCTTGTCTATGGGGTTTAACTTGTTGTTTGGAAGTCCTTGGACTAACAAGTCTTATGCTCTAGGGTAATGATTATAGAGTATCTCATAAATTAAAAAAAAAAAGTGATGTTGTCAAGTGTTTTCCGTGGAGTTTAACTTGTTATTTTGAAGTCTTTGGTCTAAGAGGAAAGAGTTATATATATGATAAATTAAGGCGTAATATAGAAGTGTCAAGTTCTACCCATGGGTGTAGTTCTAGGTCTAAGTCTTGCCTCTAAGGCAAAAGTTATAGAGTATCTCATAAATCAATACATAATGTGATGGTGTCAAGCCTCGCTCATAGGATTAAATTGATGTTTAGAAGCCTTGGATTAACAAGTCTTACCTCTAGGACAATAGTAATAGTATCTCATAAAAGAAACACAATGTTATATTGTCAAGTCTTGCTTGTGGAGCTTAAATTGTTATTTCAAAGTCCTTGAGCTAAGAGGTAAGAGTTATATAGTATAACTTTTGAAGTTCTTGATTTGTGTGTTGCCTCTAAGGCAAGAGTTATAAAGCATCTCATAAATCAAAATATAATTAGTAGTGTTAAGTCTTGCTTGTAGGACTTAACTTGTTGTTTGGAAGTTCTAAGACTAATAGGTCTTACCTCTAGGGCAATTGTCATAGAGTATCTCATAAATCAAAACACTGTGTGATATCATCAAGTCTTTCATATAGTGTTTAACTTGTTGTTTTGAAGTCCTTGGGCAAAAAGGTAAAAATTATAGAATATATGATCAATTGTAAGGACCCGGACTTTTGTATGATCTCATTGGAGCTTGGAATTTGGTTTCGAGAAGTTTTGGACCAAGGTGACACTCCATGGAGCCCTCAAGGTCTGTGTAAGGTCACATGGCCCTTGTGGAGCCCAATGAAGTGGCCCTTGGCCTATGGAGAAGTGTTGGCCCTTAAAAGTGGAGTTTTAAACTAAGGCACACCACACTTAGATCCCTCACTATCCGTGTGACGCTTCACAGATCGTATGGTGCGCTTGGCTTGAAATCCCATAATTTTGGGACCAAGTGTAGTGCCATGGACAGTACACGGCCCGTGTGAAGTGGCACGGCCCGTGTGTCCATCCATATGAGCTCCAGAGTGAAATATTTTCTAAGTATTTATCACCATTTTGGAACTTTGTCGTGAAGAATTTTCTAAGTGAAGTGGTATGGAGGACCATACTGTCCGTGTGGAGTGTTATGAGCCGTGAAGTCGGTCATGTGAATGCCGTCGCCGAATTTTTCTAAGTATAGAATCTTCAACCTCAAGCTAAGTTCACTTTCAAGCCCTCAATTCAAGCTTACTTAGCCAAGTTCAAAGGAATTCCATTGGCTAAGTTTTTCATAAGTACTGATACAAAAGTCAACTTTAAATGGTCATATCTCTTAGCTCAAAACGAACTGGTGGCCCACGACCTATCAAATTGGAACTCTTTGAATTAGCTTTTCAACGCATCCAGTTTCACCTCATTTCGAGTTTGGCATAAGAAGTTATTCCCTTTTTCGTAGAACCTGTCTGGGCTGGGACGAGTGCCTTCACGGACCGTGAAGAGCTTCATGATCCGTGAAGCAAACCGTGACAAGTTCCGAATAAAATTTCGAGAAAACTAAGCTTTTACCCATTTAAGTCAAACTATTTACATTCATATACCCCTTTACATTTTTTACCCCCATACTATTAAAATTTTGTCCCCCTAATATTAAAATTCACTCAGTGACGTCATTCTGACGTCAGCACCTGCTTGTATGATATACCAATAGGGTATACATATACAATAGGGTATCACAGATCATTAAACTTAATTCTATATGATACCGATGTGGTATAAATATATCGACAGAGTATATAACGAATATATTTTCTATTAATTTAGAATTTAATAATTTTTTTATTTGTTTCTTAAAAAAATTCTATATACCAATTGAGTATCAATATACCACCACAGCATCACAAAGGACTAAACTCATTCTATATGATACTGCTATGGTATATATATACCGCCAGAGTATATATCATAGTATTTATGCTGACATCAGCACGCGAAATAAAAAGGAGTAAGTGGGCAGAAAGGTAAACAGTTTAAGTAATGGGTCTATTAAGGCTAAATAGTTTAGATTGGGTATATTAATAGTAAATAATTTTTCAAATAAGTCTATTTTGTATACTTTTTTCTAAAATTTAAAGGGGCGTTTTACTGAAGTACTTTTAATATTTTGGCCCATCCCCAAGGTTTTTTAAGACCTTCAAATCCCCCCCCCCCACCTCCACTTTTACATTCCTATACCTCTCCTACACCAATTCTAACCCCTCATTCAAGACTAACCCTTATTTTCTAGAATCAAACCCTCAAAATTCTCTCCAAGTCTCATTTTTCAAGATTCAAACTAGGATTTAATTTGGGTTTCAACTTCAAGCTAAATTCTTCTCAAATTCATCATCTTAAGCAAGGTATGTGGGTTTTGATCTTTCGTTTCTTTCAACCAAGGAGACCCAAACTCTTTTCAAGTAATTTTCATGAATTTAAGCTTACTTTAAATATGAGTTTTCATTATTATGATTTATTAAATTTAATTGATGTATGAGCTATGTTTATTTGATGATTTTAAATTGGCTTAAGCCCTAATATGATGGTTTGAATTGAGATTATGATGTCATGAAAGTTCATGTCACCTTTAAAGCTTGATTTGTGCATGAGTGATCTATATTATATGTTAAATGTGAATTTTACTTATGGTTTTACTTGAATATTATAATGTATTCTGAAATTAAGTTTGAATCTATATTACCCATGTTATTCCTATCCATTCCTAGCATATACATTCATGAACATTGGATTTTATGAAAATTATGAAGTAGGTTAAGCTCAATTATATTTATGTATATGATTTTATAAGATATTGGTTATGACAAGAATGTGATCACATAAATGTCTATTGTTATGGCTCTTTGAGCGTTTTGGATGCTTGCACTATTTTGTACAAGTAAGCTATTACTATGCATAAGTATTATGGCTATGGACTTTGATTTGGCTTTTTAGCCTAAATATGCGTTGAAAGAATTGGAAATGACTATTGCCTCTTTTGAAAATATGTATATCTATACGTATATGTATTCTTGTGGGATGACAACTTAGCACCGACGGATTGAAGACTCTCTTTCTTTCCTTGAACTATGTGTCTAGCATAGGTAATATGAAATCCTATCCAAAATAGGGATGCCCGTAAGGAAGGTTGCTTCATACGAAATGGGGATGCCCATAAGGTGAAGTATGATATGAAATATTGTGAAAATCCTATCCAAAATGGGGGTGCCCGTAAGGAAGGTTGCTTCATACAAAATGGGGGTGCCCATAAGGTGAAGTATGATATGAAATATTGTGAAAATCCTTCCAAAGTGGGGGTGCCCGTAAGGAAAGGTTGCTTTATACGAAATGGGGGTGCCTGTAAGGTGAAGTATGATTTACCTTTGGCAAGTAGACCACCTCTTTACTGATGAGAGGATTTCATCGGGATTCCAAGTAATAGCTCGTTTGGTCTTACTTTTGTAGGTTGAAGTTACATCCTCACTATGTATGAGCATTTTTGTATTTCATGCATCATGGACTTCATGACATATTGTATGCTACTCTTCTTTGCATATATGATTCTTTCTATATTATGTGCCCTTGTCATCTAACATTAAAATGCAGGGTTTGATAAGTTATATGCATTGCATGCCTGCATATTAGTACATTCAAACGTACTAACGCATACTGTTGCCTATATGATCTAACCATGTAGGAACTGATGACTACCTTCATCCATCGTTTGACAGCTAGATCGGATTTGAGACAGTTGTTGTGGTGAGTCCTACCTTCCAAGGACAAGCCACCATTCTTCTACCTATGTTGCTTCTGTTTATGTTTTTTTTTCTTTGATGGTGAGCCTGGGACATGTCTTGGCCCCTGTCCTATTCTATAACTAGAGGCATTGTTGGACATCTTGCATAATCTTGTCGGATATATATGTTATGTGTTGTATTTGGATCTTATGATTATGGTTATCTATTTGATATGGCTATCACGGATTGATTATGAGAATTATGATAAGTATGTATGACTTGATGTGGAAATGTGGAAGATCTTAAGTCCCGTATTGCCCTCATAGAGTGAGTCATACTTATCCGCCTCTTAGTTTTTGTGTTTTATGTGCTATGTGAATCCCTGTTAATCCCTTTCCCTAGGATATTCTCATAGCGTGAGTCCTATTTTCCCGTCCCTTAAAATTATGTGTCTACTATTTGTATACGCTTCCAAATCGATTATGTGAATATGGATATTTTAGAGCTTGTTTGCGGACTCTCGAGTACCCATTCGTTATGTTACTCCTAGACCCTAGGTCCGGATCGTTACACTAATCAAGACACAATTCAGTAGTGTCAACTCTTGCCCATAGGACTTGTGAAATTCTTGGTCTATGCCTTGCTTCTAAGGCAAGAATTATGGAGCATCTCATAAATTAACACGTATGTGATAGTATCAAATTTTACCCATGGAGTTTGACTTGTTTAGAAGTCTTTGGACTAACAAGTCTTACCTCCAAGGCAATAATTATAGAGTATCTGATAAATCAAAACACGATGTGACATTGTCAGGTTTTGCCCACGAGACTTAACTTGTTATTTTGAAGTCCTTCGACGAATAGGCAAGAGTTACACACTTATATAATAAATCAAGAGACAATGTAGCTATCTATCATCTTAAGTTGTGAAGTTTTTCATCTAAGTCTTGCCTCTAAGGCAAGAGTTATAGAGCATCTAATCAATCAAGACATAATGTGATAGTATCAAACCTTGCCTTTGAAACTTAACTTTTGGAAGTACTTGAACAAAGAGGCAAGAGTTATAGACCATGTAGTACTATCAAGTCTTGTCCACAAGGCAGAATTTATAAAAAAAATTTATCTAAGCCTTGCATCTAAGACAAGAGTTCAAGAGTTTCTCATGAATCAAAATACAAAAAAATTGTGTCAACTTTTGCCTATAGGACATAACTTGTTCTTTAAAAATTTTATGCTAAGTATTGCCTCTAAAGTAAGAGTTATAAATTATCTTGTGAAATTTCAAATCATATATATTTAAAAAAATAAATATAAAAAGAATTATCTTGAACCTTGCATTTAAATTTTAGGAATCATTCTATTTAAAAGAAATATAAATATATAAATATTCAAATGTAGCAGTCTTGATTTTTTGTCCTACGTAAGAAAATTCTTATAAAATATTCTTCTTTCCACTTGAAGTTGAATCAAAGTATTTTTTTGCCCCTCTGCACCTTAAATATGCTTTTTTAACTCTCCATTCTCAACAGTCTCTCAATTT
>JAPFFP010091960.1:0-20802 GCA_026153255.1 Solanum medicagineum
GGTGCACCTCACTACATCCAAAACATGCACTAGAATGCCTCCGACACGGACCATCATGGTTCTTTCTACACATAGGGCACTTGGGATTAGTCATTCCACTATCATCCCTTACCCTTACTGTGTTTATGAGGGCAATCTATCATCTTGTGGCCCTCTTCTTCACAACCATAACAAGCATTGGTACTTCTCAAGCATGGACCATCATTCCCTCTACCGCATCTTGGGCACCTAGTATAAGGCACCACATCACCACCATCTCTACATTTGCGACTTTGGAACTTCCTTCCACCACAAGCCCTCTTAGCCTCCTTACTTCCCCTCTTACTGTTAGAAGTCTCGGGAGCACTCACTTCTTGGCCGAGATGAGTTTCTAATTTTATCGCCGCTTTGGCCAACACCCAAAGAGCATTGCGAACCTTCACATTCCGTTCGTTATCTCACGTTTGGAGTAGCTTGAGACATATCCTGAAATGTAACGGTTAGGGATTAGCAATAGGCCCTAGGGGGACCTAACTCCATCGCACGACATAGAGCATGAAGAAGTGAAGAATTTCCTAGAATGCCTCATAGCCTCCTATTCATGGTTGTGGCGCGCTTCACAACCATGAATAAGACTCTAATCGATGAGCAACACTTTCTGTAGCTCATCAATATAGTTGTCAGGATCCTCAATGGGCGTAGACCCTATGAACTTGGGTAGGTTCAGCCTCAAGAATTCTTGAACTCTGGATGTGTCCTGTATATCCTATCTACCCATTCCTTATCTAGCAACAGGTGCTATCACAGCCTGGGCCAAGGTCTGGGTGGCTTGGCGGAGCTCAGCATTCGATATATTATGTTCAGGGATGGTTGGGGCTATGGGCTCATCATTTTTCTAGGGCTCAGGTTGGCTAACATTCTATCTAGTCGGATGCCCTCTTCCCCTAATAGATCTTCTTAGAGGCATGGTCGTAGTTCTGCAAACATGTAACGCATAAAGTAGAAAAGAGCTTTCATAGAATTTATATCTATAGCACGAGTCAGAATAAAAAAGAAGTGTAACCCTTCCTAATGTCCTATAGACTCCTATTTATAAAGTGTGGTGCACAACAAACCCATAAACAAGACTCTATTAGTCACGACATCATAGACTCCCTTGATGTTATGACCCAAGCCTAGGGCCTAGATGTGACCAAGAAATGGGGAACCCGAAGGAACTCCAAACAATCCTCATAGCATATCATTACACATCCTTTGCCGCGGAAGCAATAAAACATAACAAGAAGTAGTAAATTAGGATAAACGGGACTAAGGGACAATGTCATAACATCAACATCAAGAGTCAAAAGGAGTCAAAGCTCATAATATAGATACATAACATATCCCACAACACCTCTACTACATAGATAAAAACGGGGCCAAGACAAGCAACCGGGCTCACCTTCATAATAATGACAATAGGTAATCTGAACATACAAGACATAGTGTAAACATAAGCTTGAGAGAAAATAGATATTGTCCCCGGACTTGAGGACTCTCCATAAGATATCTTGAACAATCCACCTAGCCACGAGGAGAATCAATAGGAGCTTCGGTTCCTACATGGTGATATGTAGGCATATATTTGAGTGTACTAAGTATGTAGGATGCAATGCAACAAAAGATAAGTGACATATTCAAAATGCATAAGCATAGGCAATGAGTAACGTATAACAATATGACATGCATGGGAGATGCTTATAGTAAATCATGCTTATATAGAACATAATACAAGTGTAGGGAGTGACCATTATTATTGCAATCCAAGGACTATCACCCGCTTGGAGAGGTGCACGAGGTACAAACCCCTTCATAGAGGTTGTTGAGGTACTAACCCCCTAACAGATTGATGGGTACAAATCTCCAACATGGTTGATGAAGTACAAACTCCCCAACAAGGTTGACGGGTACAAACCCCCAATATGGTTGGTAGATAGTAGCACCCTACCACCCGTGGTGCCAGAGTACAAAACCACCGATAAGTTATCAAGGTACAACCCCTCGATAGGTTGGTAGATAGTCGCACCCTACCACCCCTGGTGCCAGAGTACAAACCCCCCAATAGGTTATCAAGGTATGAACCCCTTGACATGGTTACTCGGCGTGCAACCCTCGAGTCGGGCGTGGTCACATTTCAACACTATAGAGATACCATCATATACATACGTTACTCTTATCATCATATGGTCATCATATACCTACCCTTCCACTCATCATCATACATCATATGCATACCTTCCTCTCATCATCTTAAAATCATATACATACATTTCATCATCATTTCATCATCATCCTATTCTTATTTCATCATCATATAACCATCATAGACATACATGCGTTTCATCATCATATAACCATCATAGACATACATGCATTTCATCATCATTCTATCAGCATTTCATCATCATATAGTCATTCAACTAATAAGACAAGCATTGAGCCCTCAACTCCTCAATAAGCCATAATCGGACATCTTATCAAATACTTAGAGGGTGTGTAGTGCTTGTATAAAATGATGCAATTCAAGAATGAAATCATGTTAGTAAATTCAATGTAAAACCTTCAATAGATACTTGGTAACACCTTCAAACAATATACATCAAAACCCTTTTATCAAATCTTACAATAGATCTTAGATTCATAGCCTAAAACATGGTAAAATAGTCACAATTTCATGAACCTCAACATAGTGTGCAGTGATTTTCATAATAGATAAGACCCATGAATAATTCAACTTTAAATCATGCAATTTTGAGTAAAGAGAGAACTTAGGTATCATGGGTGAAAGGAACCCATGAAAGAAACTCACATACCTTAGCTCTTGGAGAGTCCTTGAAGAATATTGTAGATGGAGACTTGAAGCTTGGTTGAATTCCTTAAGCTCTGGAGAGGATTTTTGCACTTGAATCTTGAGAGAAATATAAGCCTAAGTGTTTGAGTGAGTATTGGGGAGTGTTTTGAATGATATGATAGTGAAAAATGGCTAAGTATAGGTATTTTCATGTGTGAGAAGGCTTAGGCCCAAGACATAAAAGTCTTGGACCGAACTGAAAAACTGAACAATAAAATACACTGGGGCACATCACGCCCCAGATGCGGATTTAACACTGTTTTTGTCAAACTTTAAAAATTAAAATTGTGAATCATTTGCTCTAAAATCGGCGTTAGACCCCCAGAAGGGTACCATAGACGTGGCCGAAACTCAGAGACTATTGCTAGTCCTCAAGCGAACCACTTGGTATCATCACATTCATTCATTCAACAATTATTATATCAGTAGAAGACTAAATATAAATAAAGGTGGACAATCTCAATTAAAGGTGATCAAAACAAATCAATAGGACTAGTATGAAAGAAACTAGTCAGACAATATCTAAATCATCAATCCCAAATCTAGTCTGCAAAGCCTCTAACTAAGCTGTCTAGATGGCACCATGACAGGCCATAAAATAAAGTACTAACTCAATCTAGATAAAATCTAAATGAAAATCCTCTGAAAGTAGGGGAGGACTCACCAATCAACTAGATGCCATTAGATCCTCAACGGTGCACCTACTGATGATCTCTAACATCTATCTCTACATTATGAAAAGATATAGGCTCAAATGGATGTCAGTGTGTGGAACGTATGAGTATGTAAAATAGCTGACTGAAATAGATATAGAAAGAATAAAAATAACTCAAAAATACTCGATCAAGATGTCAAATGTCTATATAAAGTAAGAATAAAGAGTAGACAATGACCAATCAATACAATCCAAATTAATCTGATCCAATTAAGTCAGAGTATATTAGTACGAAACCTATCTGGGAGTTTCTCTTATCCGACAACAATCCCTTATGAGCCAATTTGTACAACAATCTCGTTGATGTTTCCACAACCATTCATTACTTTCCAGGGTAAAGAACGAATTGATCTACAATGGATCCCAATAAACAAAGTCCTTTATTATTTTAGGGATCTATCAGGAGGAACATTTGACTTAATGATTTCAATCCTCTCCTACGTTTGGTGACGTACTTAATGAGTTCGAGTTGGGCTTACTCTTACTCATTTCAATGTTCGAAACTCCTTCCAAGACTCAATGCTCATAAGACAATCATTCTCCATCAACTAGTATCATTAGACGCATGTCAACTCAACTTATCACATCAACTATCGACTCTTTGGTCACATTCTTTTAAGGTTCAGCTCTTGACTCATAGAGACTCTATCATGCATAATTCTAACTCATAGTATTCTGGAAGCAAAAGTGCAGTTAAAGTATTTAGTGATTTCGTAGGCTTTTTAGGCTTAAATCATACTCATGCATGCCCAATTTAATGATATTTGTGAAAATAATAAGAATTCATTTTAGGGTTCATGTAGTATGGTAAAATCATCTATTTCAAGTATTTAATTCATAAAAATAGTAACTCATGCAAAATTATATAGAAGTACATTAGAATTTAAGAAAAACCTTGAAGAAACATGCATTGGAGACTCAACTCACTCACAACTCCATCAATTCGGGGTATGGGGCACATAGAAGGGATAATCTATGTTTTGGGTAGCTTGATAATTTCGAATCTTGAACCAACTTGGAAAAACTCTCAAGGTTATCATCAAACCCAAGCCTTTTTCTCCCTTGGAGTCTTGCTCTACATTTTAGAGAGGGTGTTCTACCGTGAAAGTGTTAAACCGACATGTTTAGGGCTTTATCTAGGTGTAAAAATGCCAATCCTAGGCTTTGAAATAGTGGAAAAAGACCAAAATAAGCTCTCTAAAAATGCTATCAAAAGTCATCTATAGGCCCATCTATGGCCCGTAGAAACTTTCACGGCTTGTAGGGACCCTTCTGTAAACTTTTGGGCCAATTTCAGGGTCTCTGGATCACTTTCACGAGCCTAGTCTACGACCCATAGAAGTCTCTTTGACCTGTAGATAGGTTCGTAAAGTCTGGGACCAAGAATCGAGTTTTCAGGGACTTTTTCTATGAGTTAGCAGATGGGCCATAAAACTTTCCACGGCCTGTATTAGGTTTTGTATAATAACCCTACACCTGGAAGTCTCCTGTAAAACAGCTATAACTTTTGACTCCAAACACCAAATGAAGTGAAATCAGTTGCGTTGGAAAGCTATTCAAAGACCTTTCATTTGGTAGGTCATAGGCCATATAATTCTTTGTATGGTAAGAGTTAGAATCATTTAAAGTTGACCTTTGCATAATCTAACACTAGAAACTCAATTTATAGAAAAGTTTTGAACTCGTTTAAGTTCTAGAGGTCCCTCATGACCCTAATCCACTCCCCATATTTAAGAATGAGTCTTGGAACATAGGTGCATGTAATAATAGAGTTACAGGGTGTCACACATAAGCCCCAATCGGCTTAGTTACTTGTGATGATAAGGAATGCTTAGATCAACCTACTCCACATTGACAACTCAATACACTATCTAGATTCTTATATCAGTGATAACTTAGAGCTTCACACAACTTTACACTATCATGGATACACATCTTAAGTCTCTTCTTATCCAATGACCTATCTTCAATTAACTATTCCTACAGTAGGGATACTTGTACCTTGCCCATAGCATCACTTTGCTTACAAATCCATATCTTTCTCTCGAACATACACTATGGCAACCTTTTAGAGAAAATCTCCAACTAAGACTATCACTGTCACAAAGCTATCTCCTCTTTCACACTACTTTTCAAGATTCAAGCATAGGATCTAGTACTAACATGCGCATCACACATTTCTATAATATCACACCAACTTACAACTATTGGATAAAATTTGAGAACATAGGCCCACTAAAATCTTATATTGAATACTCAATCAACACATCCCTTCCTCATAACTCAAGAGCTATCATCCGTTCATTATACATCCTTATCTAGCTAAGCTCATAACTTTATGAATTTCACGGGGCCCTCCCTTCAGGATCATAAGCCTAGTCTAGATCTATCACCTAAAAATACTCTGATCCCCTATTCAACATCTATTTTTTTCACCCTCAGTAATACAAATATTATAACACATCAATAAACCTCTTTCTAGTTTTGAGCACGCTCTAACACATTCTAATAATAACTCTTTCTCTATACCTCATCATGAAAATCATGTGGTACTTACTACTTTTTCGTCAAAACTTATGGTAATCGACTCATCACCCATTACTTAATTATTAGATAATAACTCTAGTTAGAAGACTCAATCAACTATCACTCTCACTATCTCGTCCTTTCCTTTATCAGCTCTTCTTGGAAGCATGATCACAATAGTATAAATACGTAACACACGAATTAGAAGAGAGTTTTCATAGAGTTTAACTCAATCGCACGAATTGTAATATGAAACAAGTGTAACAATTCCTAATGTCCTATAGCCTCCTGCTTATAAGGTATTGTGCACAACACACCCATAAATAAGACTCTACTAGACACAGCTTCATAGACTCTCTAGGACACTTGAACTCACTATTTTGATACTAAATTTGTCACGCCTCGGGAGGGTACCCCAGACGTGGCCGGCACTCAGAGACCATTGCTAGTCCCCAAGCAAATCACTCGGCCTCATCACATTCATTCAATCAATATTTGACATATCAGCGGAAGACTAAAGATAGAAAATAGGTGAAAAAGTCTCAATAAGTAAATGATCAAGTCAACTCAATAAGACTAGTGATCGAGAAAGGAACTAGCCAAAATACATATTCAACTCATGGAAAATCAAACTCTAGTCTATGAAGCCTCTATCAACTGTTCAATGGTGTTGCGACAAACCCATGACTACCTCAAATAAAATAAAAATAATCTAAGCCTGACTCTAGAAAGCTAGATGAAAATATAAATGAGAATCCTAAGGGGTAAGAGAGGGCTCACCAACGGAGCACCTGTTGATGATCTTTAGTACCTGTCTCTACATCATGAAATGATGCAGTCTAAATGGACGTTAGTGCATGGAATGTATGAGTATGTAAAATGGCTGAATGAAACAGATATTGGTAGAATAATATAGCATAACATCAACTCATAAATTACACAATTAGAATGTCAAATCTCTATCTAAAGCAAGAATAAAGAGTAGACAATGACCCATCAATACAATCCAATCATTCCAATCGATCCAATCCAATCAGAGGACTATCCATATAGTACTTCTATGGGAGTTTCTCTTATCTGACAATAATCACTTATGAGCCAGTGATTGTACAACAAACTCGATGATGTTGCCATAACCAGGTAAAGAACGAATTGGATCCATAAAGGATCTGGTCCATCAAGTCCATTATTGTCTTAGGGACTTCCACTCAAGAGGTAACATCTGATGTAATGGCTTAGTCCTCATCTACACTTGGCGACGTAGTTAATAAGTGCGATTTGGCTTTACTCTTACTCATTTCGATGCTCGATACTCCTCCCTAGACTCAATGCTTATAAGACATTCCATCTCAATCAATCATATCAATTAGTCTCATAAAGACTTTCATCATTCCATCGGTTCTATCACAATCGGGCCTTTCAGCCTATCATATCAATCATCTCATCAACTAAATTCTTAATCAATCTCTCAAAAGTGCTTAGACCAATCATTATGGGGATAATCAATTAGACCAATCTTTAGAGGTCAATTTTGAATACTCACAAGACCATCAAGCTCTATCACCCTATCATCACACTCCTATCACAATCACAATCAACATTCTCAAATCAAGCCTATAAACTCAATTCCTAGGTTTATTCACACATTCTTTTACCAAGTAACATATAGAGTTTATGAAATAACTCATAAAAATATTTAATTGGTAAAATCAAGTTTATGATGATCATCAAAACTCGAAAATACATAGGATATATAAAATTTACAAGAAAATATTCATGAAAAGTATGTATGGAGGCTCAATACATTCATCTATCAATCTCTCTCAATCAAGGGCCACATGGAAGAACAATCCCCTATTTTAGGTTAGCCTTACATACCTGGTATAGAAATAGACATTCTAATTTGCAAAAATTTGGATTCAATCCTCTTGAACGCTAGCCTCCTCTTTTCTCCAAAACCCTAATTCTTAATATGAATAGCGTAAATGATTGAAAATTCACGCTTAAGAATTGATAAAGGGTTAAAAATGACTTCAAAAGGACATGGTCTTAGTCTAGGATGAGTGAAGAAAAGACTAGAATATCCTTCCTTTTAAAAATAAACATCAAGTATCGTAAAAGGGCAAGTCCGCGTTTCATTTTTTAAGTAAATACTTAAAACACGTTGAAAAACTATTTTTCTATAAAATTACACATAAAACGCATTTGCCAAATGCTTATGTGTAATGTTTCGTTTCCGTTCGATTTTATAATCCCGTAGAAAATATTAGAACCCAGATCAAGTTAAAATCCGTGACCAGTCCACAACACAGACCAGTCGCGCTGTCATGACCCAAGCCTAGGGCCTAGATGTGACATGGCGAACGGGGAACCCGAAGGAACCCCGCACAAGCCTCTTAACTTGTCATTACATAACCTTGGTCGCGGAAGCATATAAACTACATGTAGAATATAATGGGGCATTGGGGATAAGGCAAGGCTTTGTAACACGTCAAGATCAAGAGACAAGGAATCATAGCTCATACCATACATACATAGCTTGTCCAACGACACCTCTACATACATTGATAGAGCGGGGGCCAAGAAAAAGTAACCGGACTCACCCACATAATCAAGTAGAACATAGGGTAGTGTCTCAACACAAAGATAAGAGGAAAAACATAAACCAAAGTCCCCGAAATGGAGGACTCACAAACAAGCTTGGAATAGCACCATCTAGCCACGTGGAGGAGGAGGATGATCAACTTGGGCACCGGTCCCTACATGGTGATATCATGTAGGCAAGAGTATGCTTTAGTACGTTTGAATATACTAAGTATGTGGGATGCAATGCAACAAGAGATAAGCTTCATAATCAACATGCATAACAATAGGCAATAGGTAGGATATAACAATATGACATGTATGATCAATGCATAAGTAAAACATGCTTTAGTAACCAATGCTCACATAGAATATCATATGTGTAGAAGAGACCAAGCTAAATTTCCAAAGTATGAACCCCTTGGTAGGTTAGTGATATTGCCACCCCATCACTTAGGTGGATGAGTACTAACCCCTCATCTAGGTTGGTGATAATGCCACCCCATCCCCATGGTGGAGAAGTACAAACCCTTCTCTAGGTTGACGAGTACAAACCCCCATCTAGGTTAGTGATGATGCTTCCTCATCACCAGGTGGAGAAGTACAAACCCTTTACTAGGTTATCCGGGTGCTCAAACCCCCCGGATCGGGCATGGTTGATTCTACACTTTATATAGGATTCATCATATGCTCTAGTGCAACACATCATATAGTAATAATCATATACATAAGCTCATTCCATCATCATAACATCATTCATATCATATCTCATGCTTTGGACCTTCATTTCCTCAAGAAACCATAATCGGACATTTTATCGAACACCTTGGGGGTGTGTACTGGGGGTAAAAGACCATGCAATTTGGAGATGAAATCATGCAAAAAAAACCTGTAGTAAAACCATCAACCAACACCTTGCAACAACCCCAAGACATTCACATTAAAACTCCTCATCAAATCCAACATTAAATCCAAGACTTAAAGCTCAAAACATGCTAAAACAAACATACTTTCATGAACTAAAATCACTATGTTGGAAAATTTCTCATCATATAAGACCCACATGTAAAATTAACTTTAAATCATGCAATATTAGTAAAATGGAGGCTTAGGCACCATGGGTGAAAGGACCCAATTGTTCAACACCACATACCTTAGCTTTGGAGAAGTTCTTGGTGAAGGTTGACTATAGAGACTTGAAGCTTAAAGAGAATCCTTAAATCCTGGTGGGGGTTTTGAATCTTGGAATTTGGAGTGAAAATATGGCTAAGTGTTTTGGGGAGGATTGGGAAGTGTTTAGGATGATATAAGGGTGAAATATGACTAAGTATTGGTAAAAACATGTATGAGAGCTTTTAGGCCCAAGACTTAAAGTCTTGAACCGAAGATGAAAAACAGAGTCCAAAAATACATAGGGGCGCCTCGCGAGGGGGACGTGAAAACCCCTCTCGAAATGGATTTGTTTGAAATTTCATAATTGCTAAATCTTTGCTCTTAAATTGGGGTTACACCCTTTTCCCCCTAATTTGGACCCCCCGAATAAGAATCCGAAGTTGGATTTTCAAAATCACAAATGGATTTTGAGATATAAGGAAATTAAAATTACGGGCATTCGAGGCATGTTTTGTGGCACTTTTTGGGGTCGTTACAATATCTCCCCCTTGGGAACATTCATGCCCGAATGTAAAAGAGATGCACAAGACAATGGTAATCATGAACAAATCAGCTCCCAAAAGAATGCAACATATTAGGCAAAACACTATTTTAAAAATCTCAACATAAGTGTGAAATCATCATCATAATTTTACCCACTTAAACATGAATGCATATGAATAACATAGGGGCTAAAATGTAAGACTTGAAATCACATGTAGGACTTAAGATTTGTAACTTAGGCTTGAGTGGAGTGGAAAAGATGAGGATACCGCTTTTGCATGTCCGCTTCGGCCTCCCATATAGCACTTTCAACTTTTTGGTTCCTCCAAAGAACCTTAACGAATGCCACCTCTTTGTTCCACAATATCTTTACTTACCTATCCAAGATCTGAACTGGAACCTCCTCATAGGTCAAGTTATCCCCCACAACACCCACAACATCGAGAGGTACAATGGCATCAGGATCACCTACAAATTTTCTCAACATAGAGACATGGAACACCTGATGAACCAAATTCATTTCACTAAGCAACTTCAACTCATAAGCTACCTTGCCAACTCTCTCTATAACCTCATGAGGACCAATATACCTTGGGCTCAACTTCCCCTTTTTATCAAAACGGACCACACCTTTCATTGGAGAAACCTTCAAATAGACCCAATCACCCACTCGGAACTCTAGGTCTTTCCTCTTTACATCGGCATAGGATATTTGACTACTTTGGGTCATCCTCAACCTTTCCCTAATCATGTTAACCTTCTCAAGAGCATCCATAACAAGATCTAGCCCCAATAAGCCACCTCTCCAACCTCAAACCAAGCCACTGGTGATCTACAACCTCTCCCATAAAGAGCCTCAAAAGGAGCCATACCGATGTTAGAGTGGTATCTATAAAGAGCCTCAAAAGGAGCCATACCGCTTTTAGAGTGGTAGCTATTGTTATAGGCAAACTCAATTAATGGAAGATGGTCACCCCAACTAGCTTTAAGCTCCAAGACACAAGCCCTAAGCATATCTTCAAGTGTTTGAATTGTCCTTTCAGCTTGACCATCTATTTGAGGGTGGAAGGTTGTACTAAGGTGAACATTGGTACCAAGAGCCCTTTGAAAAGACCTCCAAAAGTGTGAAATAAATTGTGCGCCATAATCTAATATAATGGTTAAAGGAACCCCATGTAACCTCATTAACTCATGGATATACAACCTTGCATACTCTTCAGCCCCATATGTAGTCTTAACCGGTAGAAAGTGAGCCAATTTCGTCATCCTATCAACCACCACCCATATGGAATCAAAACATTTTCTAGTTTTGGGTAACCCAACCACAAAATCCATATTAATTACCTCACACTTCCAAGTGGGAATCTCTATGTATTGGGTTAGGCCACCCGGCCTTTGATGTTCGGCTTTGACTTGTTGACAACTATAGCAACAGGAAACAAACTTAGCAATGTCCCTCTTCATGCCTCCCCACCAATACAAATCCCTCAAGTCTTTATACATTTTGGTGGAACCAGGGTGGATAGAGTAAGAAGAATTATGGGCCTTATCAAGAATTCTCTCCCTCAAACTATCAACACATGGCACATACAACCTACCTTGGTACTTAAGGGCACCATCTCCCCCTTGGGAGAAAACCTCTACTTTGCCTTCTTTCACCAAGGCCTTCAATTCAAGCAAGGAGGAGTCAACATCTTATTTGGCTATCACCTCATCAACCAAGGAAGACTTGAATCCATCAATAACCACAACACCATCATCACCAATCTCTCCCAACCTAACTCCCAATCTAGCCAACTTATGCACCTCCGTAGCCATCTCCCGATCATCACCATCCATATGAGCTAGGCTACCCATGGACACCTACTCAAAACATCTGCCACCACAATTGCCTTACCTAGATGATAATGCACACTCATGTCATAATCTTTGAGAATTTTAGCCACCTTCTTAGTCTCAAATTAAGATCTTTTTGCATAAAGACATATTGAAGGCTTTTATGATCGGTGAAGACATCAACATGCACCCATACAAATAATGACGCCAAATCGTTAATGCAAACACCACGACATCTAATTCAAGATCATGGATAGGGTAGTTCTTTTCATGCACTTTGAGTTGCCTAGAAGCTTATGCTATGACCTTACCATTTTGCATTAGCACAAAACCCAAACCAACTTTAGATGCATCACAGTACACAATAAAACCCTCAAGCCTTTCCGATAGTGACAATATAGGAACGGACACAAGTCTATCTTTCAATGTTTGGAGGTTTTTCTCACATTCATAGGTCCACTCAAACTTAACCCTCTTTTGAGTCAATTTTGTCATAGGGTAAGCAATGGAGGAGAACCCATTCACAAACCTTCTATAGTAACCTGCAAGGCCCAAGAGACTCCTAATATCTGACGGGGTCAATGGTCTAGACCAATTCCTAATTACATCGGTATTCTTAGGATCCACTTTAATGCCATCACCGTTACCACATGACCCAAGAATGCAACTTCCTTCAACCAAAACTCAGACTTGCATACTTAGCATACAATCTCTCCTCCCTCAATCTTTGCAACACCACCCTCAAATAACCCATATGCACCTCCCTACTGTGCAATAGATCAAAATATCATCAATGAAGACAACGACAAAGGAATCAAGGTAGGGTTTGAAGACCCTATTCATTAGGTCCATGAAGATGGCCGGTGCATTAGTCAAAACCCAAAGGATATCACCACAAATTCATAGTGCCAATATCTAGTCCGAAAGGCCATATTGGGAATATCACACTCCCTCACCCTCACTTGTTGGTACCCGAACCGAAGATCAATCTTAGAGAAAAAGCTAGCCCCTTGCAATTGGTCAAACAAGTCATCAATTCTTGGAAGAGGATACCTATTCTTTATAGTGTCCCTATTGAGTTGCCGGTAGTCAATGCACATTCTAAGTGACCCATCTTTCTTCTTTACAAACAACACCAGTGCACCCTAAGGTGATTGACTAGGTCTAATAAATCCCTTTTCCAACAAATCTTTCAATTGCTCTTTTAACTCCTTCAACTCCGCCGGGGCCATACGGTAAGGGTAAATGGAGATAGGTTGAGTGTCGGGAAGGAGACCTATGCCAAAGTCTATCTCCCTCTCGGGAGGATCACCGGGAAGGTCATTCGGGAAGACATCCAGAAACTCGTTAACAATGGGGACCGACTCAATGGAAGGGACTTTGGACTCCACATCTTTAACCCTTACAAGATGATACAAATACCCCATAGAAATCAACTAATGGGCTTTAATGCATGAAATGAATCTACCCTTGACCACCATATCTTGACTTTCCCGCTCAAGGACTGGTTCTTTAGGTAATTGAAACTTGACCATACGGGTTCTACAATCAATATACGCATAGTAGGCATGCAACCAATCCCTCCCAAGTATGACATCAAATTCCACCATGTCTAATTCAACAAGATCACAAGGCAACAACTTATGCAAAATGCAAATAGGACAACTCCTATAAACTTTCCTAGCAACAATATAGTCACCAATAGGAGTAGACACTTCATATTACTTATGCAACAACTCAGGAACAATATGAAACTTTTTAGCAACAAGAGGGATAACAAAGGAAAGAGTGGCACCCGGATCAATCAAAGCATACACATCAAAGTCATAGATTTTCAACATACTAGTAACAACATCGGGGATCTCACCTAACCCTTGCCTCCTATGTAGAGCATAGAATCGATTGTGCCTTGGGGAACCACCTTGAGGACCACCTCTACCCAATGGAACCACATTTGCACCTCAACCCTTGACACAGTTTCTTGGGCAATCTACCTTCTTGTGACCAAGCTCCCCACAACCGAAGCATGTATTAGAACCCTTCAAAAACGGGACATCATGAGCCTTCCCATATCTAATACATACACCATTAGGAGCCACACCACCGATACCTTGAGGTCTAGGGAAGTCAATAGCAAACTCCTTATTTGTAGCATCAAGAGGCCCTTGGCCTTGAGGGAATCAGCCACCCCTATGGAACTTACCCCCATGATTGGCTCTCTTGGCCTTATGGCCCCTCCTTTTTCTCATCTTTTCTTCCTCCATTTGCTCAGCATAGGTCATAAATCAAGACAAGTCCATGTCACCAATAAGCATGGCGTACCGACATTCTTCACTTACCAAGTCAGAGACCCCCATAACAAACTTATTCATCCTTGACCTAGAATCGGCTACCAAATGATGAGCATACTTTGAAAGTTGATTAAATTTGAGGGAATACTCCCTCACACTAAAAGCACCTTGTTTCAAGTTCATAAACTCTACCAATTTTGCCTCCTTAAGTTCTAGAGGGAAAAAGTGATTAAGGAAGGCCAATTTGAACTCCTCCCAAAGCACCACATTACTAACCCCCTTCTCACCCTTCCATTGCTCATACAAAATTTGGGCTATCCCTTTGAGTTGCTATGCCGCTAACTTCGCCTTTTCATTTGGCCCCACACCCATGATATTCAAGATTTTGTAGATCTCATCTATGAACTCTTGTGGGTCTTCATCCACCTTTGACCCATGAAAAGCCAGAGGATTGATCCTCGTGAAGTCTCTTACCCTAGCTCCCGGGGTAGTAGAATGAGGGACTTGGGCCCCTTGTTGGACTTAGTTGGCCATCACTTGGGCAAGCATAGTAAGGGCATCCCGGAGCTCGCCATTGGTAGGTCGCACCTTGGGAGTTTAGGCACGTCTTCCTCTAGTGTTTGACATGATCTAGCATAGCAAAGAACAATTGTTAGGGGGAAAATTCACCACAACTCTATAGCGCAACTTAGAACATGAAGAAGGGAAACATTTCCTAAAACGTCTCACAACCTTCTATTCATAGTCATGGCGCACTTCACAACCATGAATAAGAATCTAATCGACGCGGTGTGTTGTCTGAGGATCTATCAACCTAGTGCTATGATACTAAGTTTGGCACAACCCAAGCCTAGGGCCTAGATATGACATGACGAATGGGGAACCCGAAGGAACCCCACACAAACCTCTTAACTTGTCATTACACATCCTTGGTCGCGGAAGCATATAAAAGACATGTAGAATAGAATGGGGCATTAGGGCTAAGGGAAGGCTTTGCAAAATGTCAAGATCAATAGACAAGGAATCATAGCTCATACCATAAATCGATAACTTGTCCAACGACACCTCTACATACATTGATAAAGCGGGGACCAAGACAAAGTAATCGGGCTCACCCACATAATCAAGTAGAACATAGGGTAGTGTCTCAATATAAAAATAAGAGGAAAAACATAAACCAAATTCCCCGAAATGGAGGACTCACCAACAAGCTTGGAATAGCACCGTCTGGCCACGTGGAGGAGGAGGATGATCAACTTGGGCACCGGTCCCTACATGGTGATATCATGTAGGCAAGAGTATGTATTAGTACGTTTAAATATACTAAGTATGTGGGATGCAATGCAACAAGAGATAAGATTCACAATCAACACGCATAACAATAGGCAATACGCAAGATATATCAATATGACATATATGATCAATGCATAAGTAAAACATGCTTTAGTAACCCATGCTCAAATAGAATATCATATGTGTAGAAGAGACCAAGCTAAATTTCCAAAGTACGAACCCCTTGGTAGGTTAGTGATGTTCAACCCCATCACTTAGGTGGATGAGTACTAACCCCTCATCTAGGTTGGTGATAATGTTGCCCCATCCCCATGGTAGAGAAGTACAAACCCTTCTCTAGGTTGACGATTATAAACCCCCATCTAGGTTAGTGATGATGCCACTCCATCACCAGGTGGAGAAGTACAAACCCTTTACTAGGTTATCCGGGTGCTCAAACCCCCCGGATTGGGCATGGTCGATTCTACACTTTATATAGGATTCATCATATGCTCTAGTGAAACACTTCATATAGGAATAATCATCTACATAGGTTCATTTCATCATTATAACATCACTCATATCATATCTCATGCTTTGGACCTTCATTTCATCAAAAAACCATAACCGGACAATTTATCAAACACCTTGGGGGTGTGTACTGGGGTTAAAAGACCATGTAATTTGGAGATGAAATCATGCAAAAAAATCTGTAGTAAAATCATCAATCAACACCTTGCAACACCCCCAAGAAACTCACATCAAACCCCTCATCAAATCCAACATTAGATCCAAGATTTAAAGCTCAAAACATGCTAAAAAAACCATACTTTCATGAACTAAAACCATTGTGCAGTAAATTTCTCATCGTATAAGACTTATATGTAAAATCAACTTTAAATCAAGCAATATTAGTAAAAAGGAGGCTTAGGCACCACGGGCGAAAGGACCCAATGGTTCAACACCACATACCTTAGCTTTGGAGAAGTTCTTGGTGAAGGTTGACAATGGAGACTTGAAGCTTGAAGAGAATCCTTAAATCCGGATGGGGGTTTTGAGTCTTGGAATTTAGAGTGAAAATATGGCTAAGTATTTTGGGGAGTATTGGGAAGTGTTTAGGATGATATAAGAGTGAAATATGACTAAGTATGAGTAAAAACACGTATGAGAGCTTTTAGGCCCAAGACTGAAAGTCTTGAACCGAAGATGAAAAACAGAGTCCAAAAATACATAGGGGCGCATAGCGAGGGGGACGCGAAAACCCCTCTAGAAATTAATTTTTTTTTGAAATTTTGTAATTGCTAAATCTTTGCTCTTAAATCGGGGTTAGACCCTTCCCCCTCTAATTTGGACTCATTGAACAAGAATCCGAAGTCGAATTTTCGAAATCACAAATGGATTTTGAGATATAAGGAAATTAAAATTTTGGGCATTCTGAGGCACGTTTTGGGCATTTTTTGAGGTTGTTACACGCGCACTATTCTGAAATTGCATCTTTGCCCCAAAGAATTATCTTTTGATCTGATTGCTCTAAAAATCAACCAAGACTATTTTCCCACATAATTTTTTGTGTTGATACCATTTTCGGCCTCGGATTTGCTAAAAGAGTTTGGGAAAATGCGTTATGAAGCATTCTCTCCACTAGGGGTATTCTTGTCATTTTACTAGGTGTTACAGGCACCCTCACGAGGCAACAATGACAAGATAGAAGTTTGTCTTAAAAGAAACCTCAACCTACTCAAACCTTAAAACTTCTCCAATTTCTTCTATACATGTGTTCCCACTGACTAAACCAAGATCCATTCAAACTATGAGAACAACCCGAAACTCAAAGTCACACTAAAACCATCGAGGTGAACATGAAGCTGCAGATGAAACCTGAGCAATCTACCATCAGAACCACCTCCCTTAGTTTCCAGATCAAACATCCCAACCAATAAGAGCATCCATGTTAATCTCTACTTATTCTGAACATTTCCAATGCGATCTGAATCCTGTCTACTAGTTTCATATCATAAGTTCCGGAGGTACCATACATATCATCTAAATAATGAGGAATAACACTCCCAAAACAAGATACCCCATCTAAACAAGAATTAAAATCCATGCTTAGTCCTTAAAACCATAACTCAGGCTGAACTAAATACAATCTGAACTGCCTATTCCGCTCCCCAAGATAATTACCCTGCCAACGATTACTTGCACCAAATTCAACTCACCTGAACTTTCTTTGCCAAAGATTTTTTAGGAATCTTACTCCATAAGCCTATAGGCTATTAACCCATTAAAAGTTGAGTCTACCATCAATTTTAACTCATACTTCCAATTTAAGACTCCAATTCCATAAAACAGCCTCAAATCTAAAAACAGTGACACCCCTAGACTAATTTCCTATTCTAGAGCTGATGGAACTGATGATATTCCATTTTGAGACTCGTAACTCCGCAAAAGTACTAAAAGCCACTTTTTCAATAACTTAAGCTTTAACATATAAACTCACACATTACTCATATTTTCAACAAAACTCCAAAACCAACCACGCAAAATGATCAAATGTGACTTGGAAAAACTAACAAGAGAGGTAAAATGGTAATTTTTTTAAAAAATTCAAAAATGACCTTCAGGATCATTACATCATCACTACTGATATTCGAGTCTGTAATAGCTAGCTTCTAGAGGTGAGGGCGAGCACATGACATCCAAAATCATTGCCCAACTCTCTCTATATTTTTGTTGCTTGTCTTTTGCTATTTGCGACAAGTCAGTCTGCATTTATATATATATATTTTTGTCCACTTTTGAGTCTTGTACTCATTATTACTGGATTTGTACTAGTAACTTCTAAGTTCTAAGAGTGATTTTATTTATGTACGTATATTTGTTGTCGTTCTCTTGTGGCTTCTGTTGTTGATTTATTATTTCTACTTATTTCTGCCCTCAAATCTTTTACTTTCTATGCTTGCTTACAGGTTGGCTTACCTATTAGCGAGCCATAGTAAGTGCCATCATGACTCGAGAAATTATATCATGACTTATACAATGCTTTAGTTCGTGTTTAGCAGCTTGCTTGCTAAGTACCGTATTGTTGAATACTCACTCCTCGCTTTTAGGTTATGAGCTCGAATTTGTATGACTTTACCCTCTATCCACCTAAGTTCGAGGTTTAGTTGGAGATATAGTGAGGTAGTTGCTTGTTACTGTGATGGAAATCTCATACCATTTATGTATGTTCTTGTTATACTTTAGAAACAAAGACAGTAGAGTTGTATTTCTTTCAAATCTGTTGTAATACTTATAGACTTATACATGTAACAACAAGATTTTGAGGGTATTAAGAGTTTAATTTTAGCTATCCTCCTATTTCATTATCTTGAGATTTTATTTCTGCTTTATTTCCTCTTTTATCGGTATAATCGATTTTTATGCTAATTTGTCTTTGTGGATAAGGTAAACGCCATCTTAGCCATATTCGGGTCATGACATAGTAACTCAAAGATAAACTTAAAGTTAGATTATAAATTATCAATTTAAAAATAAATAAATCTTGGATGATAGATACTCTGCAGGTGCATGAATAAAAGAGGACAGCAAAAAGTTTTAAAAAGATATCTATTTATGAATAAGATGATATGTAACTACAACTATGGAGTACAAATTATTTAAACAATGGGATAATATATACATACATAGATACATCTATATACACAAAATAAATTTATTGTAAGTTGATGTATCATTTATGTAGTAAAATGTTTATTGCGTTAGAGCAAAAAAGGAAAAAGAGCCATAAAAAATATCTCAGGTTGATTTTACTGCCATAGGATTAACTCAAATGTCTGTTTAAATAATTATTAGCAGCTAATCTCTTCACGTTTTGTGCTTTATCTGTTTAATTTATGTTCCCATCTCAACAAAAAACATCTAAAACAATTCATTATTATCAATTATTTTTTTGTAGAAGAATCAATACAGGTAGAAATCAGAGAGTTTTCTGGAAAATTAGAGTTCTGATGGTGGATAATAATTCCAGTTGCCTTGTCACTACTACTGTTTCAGTCAAGAAGTAAAAATTCGAAGGTTCTTAACTTCTCTTTTTAATTTTGTTCTAAAAAATGGACGTTCTGTCTGTTATTCTCTTGATCTGGGAATTATTGCATTTAGATAGCTAGTTAAAGGGAACACTAATTTTGGTTTAACTTAGTTACGACAGTAAAGAGTGCAAAGGATGCTTTGGCTATCCTTAGGAGCAGAATCCTCTCATTTGATCTTGTGGTCACAGAAGTGGACATGCCTGAAATGGACGGCTTTTAACTTCAACAAGGATAGCCAAGGAATTTAACATTCCTGTCGTCTGTGAGTTTATAATTTATTATGTTAAAATATTTTGTATTGCAGATGTTTAGGAGAGAAAAAAATGGATCTTTATTGAGTTCCCAAAATAGAAAGAAAAGAGAAATAACATCCTTCTTTAATTTGTCTGGATGTTTTCAATTCATAGAAAGATTTATTGAGGCATCATCTAAATTTGTATCGATGATTATAAGTCGTGGAGACATTTTATTTCCTTGAATGTCCCCACCTTCTCTCCAGGTTTCTTGCTCCATGAACTGTATTCGTTGATGCATAATCCTTGGAATGTTCTCCTCTTACTCTTAATTTGTCTTGTTTTTGTTGAAGAACGACAACAGTCCCACATTGGTGGATAATGAGATGAATGGACTCCTTATAAGGCTTGAGAAATCCTCCTTCCTCTGAGCTAGCTCTTGGGGTGTAAGTTAGGCCCAAAACCTAATTTTACATGGTAGATGAGCAAGACTCATCTCACCCAATGTTGTACCCTCAAAAAATTAAATTGCCCACGCACCAACTACTAAGCACTGGGTGTGATGTGGGGTGTTAAAGAATGAAAAATATCTCACGTTGGTGGTTAATGAGATGGGTAGAATCCTTATAAGGTTTGGATAATCCTCCTCCCTTTGAGATACCTTTTGGGGTGTGAGTTGAGCCTAAGACTTAGTTTTATAGTTTTACTTGCAAGTTTGATTTTCAAGACT
>JAPFFP010091971.1:0-20802 GCA_026153255.1 Solanum medicagineum
TAACAAGCGCGTTTTATCGTGTTATCTTAAGCATCATGTTGATTGGAACTTGCGGGCTGTTGTATATAAGGCTATTAACCCACGTCCTTCATAACTTCTTAAGTGCTGTTATAAGACTGTTCTAGGTCTATTTATATGTGTAAATGTTTCTGGAACAGTTTTGATAGATTTGGAATAGGTTTAGGGTTGTCGACGTCGAAATGTAGCAAAGGAAGGTAACGTTCTGCTGTCCATTTTTAGATTGTGTGGAATTGTGATGTGTTGTGCTTTGTGGGCTTTTTTAAGACTGTTATGGCATTGAAATAGGTTGTACATGATGTGTACATGCTAATGTGCATGATAAAATACGATTAAGGAGCGGAAAGGTTAAAGGAATACACTCGGGTTTATAAACACCCGCTTGCTGCCCGTGTATTATTTTCTTATGTGATTGGACTGCCAAGGTATACCTATTGGCTTTTAATGATAATTTTATCCCTTAATATGTTGTAGATAAGTATTTGGAGGAAGGAAAGGTTGTCTTGAATAGTAACAAGGTCCGACGACGAGGTATGTAAGGTTACTTGATTTCGTATTACTTGGCATGAAACATAGATCCCTTCTTGGCACATAAAGGCACTAACAAACTCCAATGCAACTATTAACCATGTCTCCACTCTTTGACATATTCATATGGTTCGATATACAGCCATCTTCAAACCTGCATACATGCTTTGACACCAAGTTACATGAGTTCCTGCTACAAAGTAAAGTTCATTAGTTGTTTCATTTTATACGCATTGCATCATTTGTGTAATATACTCTTTTTATTGTCATATTATCTTATGTGATCATCCCCATGTCATATGCTATATATACAGTCTTACAGCTCCAATATTATGGCCACAAAAAGAATCAGCTCAAAGGTAATTGAAAGATACAATATACAGATTTGATAGGTGGTAGCCCGAGGGGTGGAGATAGCACCTAGCCAGGGATTATCCTATCAACAAGGGGTAGCCCGAGGGGTTGAGTATAACCTAGCCAGGGACGAACCCGATACAGTGTCACCACTGATCAGTTGGTCATTGTTTTACAGCTGTGCACAGATTATACAGTAAAGGAAAAGTAATATAAAGGACATAAAGTACATGATTCCACAGTATAACCAAAGGTGGTCCACAAACTTACACCGGTGCATGGGTTCATTTGAGTTATTACTTTACATATAATATATCCTACCTTATATACTCAGTATATTATCTCGTATTGACGTCCCTTATGGAGGAGCTGCATTTCATGCTGTACGTACAGGTGCTAGTAGGTCTCCCCAGTAGGAGTACAGGACATTCAACTGCTGTTACCAAGCTCCAGGTTACATCAGGGCTTTGTGCATGTCTAGAACTTACATGTTTGTATTGTATAGTTTATTGAGGTGGGGCCTGTCTCGACCCTTAGTAGATGTTCTTCTTTATTTAGAGGCTTTGTGGACTATGTAAAGCAAAGTGTAATCATGTCTCGTACTTTAGACATCGTGGCCCCAACGGCCTAGTCATATGCATTTCCTTTTGGCTTGTTGCCATTATTTATATTCTGGAAGGAATGTCAAACATAGAAATCCCTCATAATATGTACAGGAAGTGCATAGGTATAGGTTGGTTCTCCCGGGCCTTATCGGCAACGGGTGCCAGTCCGCCCTAACGGGGCTTGGGGCGTGCACAGGTCTAGTAGAGTCTTGTTGAATGGTATAGGGACGCCTTTACTTTTCTTCAAGAGGCTACTATAGGACCTTAGGAAAGCTCCATTCTTTATGTCTTTCAAGCTATTACTTGAATCCAATTGGTATCTACGTGATATATATTGGTATTTGATTCTATTCATTTTATTTCGCAAGATGGCTAGAACTAAAGCAACAACAATGCTTGAGCCAGTCGTTGGGGCCGTAGGCTGAGGAGCAGGAGTGATGAGAAGTCGTGGTAAAGGTCATGGCAGAAAGCCTACTAGAGGTAGTAGGCAAGTAGCTGGTCCAACCAGAGAGAGCAGTTACCACTCCACCAGTTGATGAGGTAGCCAGAGAGGAAGTTGAGGTGGTGGATGAGCGATCTCTTGATAAGGAAGCACAACCCAAGCCTACTCCAGAGATGATCCACCAGGTTCTCACCTATCTCAGTGGCTTATCCGATCAGGGCCAAGAACCCCCAGCACCCTGGTTCAGGGATTACAACATGCAGCTGTTGTGGCCCTTCGAATAGATGCATCATTGGAGACACACATATTTCCCTGATTGACTACAGGGCCTATAATGACTAGTGACTAGCATGATCTTTTTGTCGTGCTCTTAAAGTTGAAACCTCCTGTCTTCAGAGGCACTGAATCTGAGGATAGTTATGATGTCCTTGTTGATTGACATGAGTTACTTCATAAGCTAGATATAGTTGAGTGATTTGGCACTGAGTTCGTGACCTAACAACTTCAAGGAGATGCTAAAATATGGTGGAGGTCGCATATTGAGTGTCAGCCAGCAACACCACCACCTATTACTTGGACAACCTTTTCTAACTTCTTTATGGAAAAGTATATTCCTCGAACTTTGAGGGACAAGAGAAGAGATGAGTTTCTTAATATAGAGCAGGGGAAGATATATGTTGCAGCTTATGAGACCAAATTCCGTGCTCTATCTAGATATGCTAACTAGCTTTATTTTATTCCAAAGAAGAGGATTCGTCGCTTTGTGAAGGGATTGAGTCAAATTTTTTAATTTCAACCTTGTAGGTGGCTTATTCAGTAAAGTCCTTTTAGCAAGTGGTTGATTTTGTTATACAGGTAGAGGGGGTGAAGCCAGATGACTTCACCGAGATGGTAACATTTAAGAAGTTCCATAAGGGAAGAGATGTTAGAAGTTCTTACTCCAGAGGACAGAGTTGTAGTGGTTATTTAGCCCGTCCGGTTTAGTCTTCACTGCAAGTTTCAGATGGAGTTCCATTAGGAAATAGCCAGCCGCTCCCTAATTTTGGGGGTTATATTCAGTCTTCTTCATCTTCACCGAGGCCCACTCTTGATCCTAAGGCTTGTTATGGATGTGGTGAGGTTGCACATGTTAGATGGTATTCTCTGAGGCAGAGTCAAGCTTGGTATGATCAGGGTTATAGAGGCCTAGTAGCTAGAGGTCGAGGTGGTCATGGTAGGCGCCGTCATTTTGGAGGACGTAGTGGCCAAGGTCGTGGGGTTCACCAGTCTAGTCGGTGTGGCAGGCAGGTTGGAACTACTGGTATCTATCCTGGCAGATAATGGTCAGACAGGTGATACAACCCATTGTTATACTTTTCCAGGGGCCAGAGGTAGAGGCATCACATATTGTTATCACAGGTACCCTTCTGGTTTGCGATCACACTGCCTTCATATTATTTGATCTTGGATCCACTTTTTTCATATGTATCTTCTGCTTTTGCTGATGGACTTAATTTTATTATGACCTACTTTATAAGCCTATTCATGTTTCCACTCCTGTTGGTGACTCTGTGTTAGTTGAGAAGGTATATAGGTCTTGCCTTGTGACTTTTGTGGGAAGCAGAACTTACGTGGATCTGATTATTCTAGAGATGGTTGACTTTGATGTTATCCTGGGTATGACTTAGCTCTCTCAAAATTTTTCTATATCTTGGATTGCAATGCTAAGACTGTGACATTGGCCAAGCCTGGGATGGATCAGCTATTATGGGAAGGTGATTATTTTCCTTCTCTTGTTCGAATCATCTCTTTTCAATATGCTAAGAAGTTAGTGAGTAGGGGTTGTCTAGCCTTTCTAACACATCTCAGGGATGATAGTTCTGAAGTGCCCTTAATTGGATACTTCTCAATAATGTGTGAATTTGTGGATATATTTCCTGCAGACTACCTAGCATTCCACCAGATAGGTATATTGATTTTTGTATTAATCTGGAGCAAGGTACTCGTCCTATTGCTATTCCACCTTACAGAATTGCCCCGAATGAATTGAGAGAGTTAAATGCGCAACTTCAAGAGTTGTTGGATAAAGGTTTTATTAGACCAAGTGTCTCACCTTGGGGTGCTCCGGTTCTTTCTGTGAAGAAAAAATATGGTAGCCTTCGTATGTTTATAGATTACAGACAACTGAACAGGATAACCGTTAAGAATAAGTACCCTCTTCCCCATATTGATGACTTATTCAATTAGTTTCAGGGTGCTTGTGTCTTCTCAAAGATTGATTTGAGGTCTGGTTATCACCAGTTAAAAATACGAGAGTTTGATATGCCAAAGACTGCTTTCTAATAAAGTATGGTCACTATGAATTTTTGGTAATATCCTTTGGACTTAAAAATCTCCTATTTCTTTCATGAGTATGATGGATGGAATCTTTAAGCCATACCTGGATTTCTTTGTTATTGTCTTTATTGATGATATATTTATCTACTCAAAGAGCAAAAAAAGCATGAAGAGCATCTAATAATTGTTCTAGGGCTACAAAGGGAGAAGAACTTATATGCCAAATTCTCTAAGTGTGAGTTCTGGCTTGATTCAATTTCCTTCCTGGAGAATGTGGTTTCTAAAGATGGAGTTATGGTAGATCCTCAAAAGGTTGAAGCAGTGAAAAATTAGGCAAGGCCCACTAATGTCTCAGAGGTGAGGAGTTTTGTTGGCTTGGCTAGCTATTACCATTGATTCGTCAAGGGATTTGCTTCTATTGCTTCAAAACTGACCAGTTTTACCATGTAGAATGTTCCATTTATATGGTCAGATGAGTATGAAGAGAATTTTCTGAAACTCAAGACCCTGTTGACTACCATAATGATTCTTCCTTGCTGGTAGAAGGTAAAGATTTCATTATTTATTATGATGCATCTTATTCTTGTTTAGGTGCAGTATTAATGCAGGAGAGGAATGTAATTGCCTATGCTTCAAGGCAATTGAACGTGCATGAATGTCATTATCCCACTCATGATTTAGAGTTAGTTGTTGTGGTATTTACATTGAAGCAATGGAGGCATTATCTATATGGGGTCAAATGTGAAGTTCATCGCAGTTTACAGCATATATTCATGCAAAAGGACTTGAATTTGAGGCAGAGAAAATGGATGGAATTGCTAAAAGACTACGATATCACTATTCTCTATCACCTTGGCAAAGTTAATATTGTGGTTGATGCATTGCGTAGAAAACCAGAAAGCATGGGAAGTTTAGCCCATTTGCAAGTTGCTAGGCATCCATTAGCTAAAGAGGTCCAAGATTTATGTAACGACCTTATAAGGCTGGAAGTAACTGAGAAGGGAGGATTCTTGGCCTGTATAGAGGCAAAATCATCATTTCTTGACAAGATTAAAGAAAAGCAATTTAATGATGAGCAGCTGAGCCGGATTCGTGATATAATTTTGCAAGGAGAGGCTAAGTAAGTTGTGATTGATGAGGAAGGTATTCCAAGGATTAAAGGGCGGGTATGTGTGCCCCTTGTTAATGATTTGCTTCAGATTATTGTTGCAGAAGCTCATAGTTGGAGGTACTCTATACATCCTGGTACAACCAAGATGTATGGTGATCTGAGGCAATATTATTGGTGGAGTAGAATGAAGCATGACAATGTTAATTTTGTTGATCAGTGTCCCAATTGTCAGTAAGTAAAGTATGAGCATCAGAGGCCTGGGGGAACTCTCCAAAGAATATCCATTCTTGAATGGAAGTGGGAAAGGATTTTCATGGACTTTGTGGTTGGTCTTCCAAAGACATTGGGCAAGTTTGATTCAATATGGCTGATTGTTTACAGTTTGACAAACACTACACATTTTATTCCTATAAAGGTGACTTATAATGCAAAGAAGTTAGCCAAAGTGAGATTTTTCGTCGCATGGAGTTCCAGTTACTATCATATCAGATAGAGGTACGCAGTTTACTTCTAACTTTTAGAGGAACTTGCAGGCTGAGCTAGGTACTAGGTTGGACCTTAGTACTACTTTTCACCCTCAGACTGATGGACAGTACAAAAGGACAATTCAAGTGCTGGAGGATATACTTCACGTATGTGTGATAGATTTTGGCGGTCACTAGGATCGCTTCTTACCTTGGCAGAGTTTTCATATAATAATAGCTATCACTTGAGTATTGACATGGCCCTATTTGAAGTTATATAGAAAGAGATGTAGGTCTTCTATTAGTTAGTTTGATGCATTCCAGGTGAGGCCTTGGGGTACTAATGTTCTAAGGGAGTCGTTGGAGAAGGTAAAATTTATTCAGGAGAAACTTCTAGCAGCACAAACCAGGCAGAAAGAGTATGCGGACCGAAAGGTTAGGGGCATGGAGTTCATGGAGGGAGAGCAAGTATTGTTGAAGGTTTCACCTATGAATGGTGTGGTGAGGTTTGGTAAGCGATTTAAGCTCAGTCCGAGATATATTAGACCTTTCGAAGTTCTTAAGCGTGTGGCAGACATAGCCAAGGAGTTAGCTTTGCCTCAAGGTTTATCTAGAGAACAACCAGTGTTTCATGTGTCTATGCTGAAGAAATATCATGGTGATGGGAATTATATTATTCGCTGGGGTTCAGTTCTTTGATGAGAACCTGTCTTAGGAGGAAGAGCCTATAGCTATCCTAGATAGGGAGGTCCATAAGTTGAGGTCAAAGGAGATTGCATCAGTGAGGGTCCAGTGGAAGAATCGTCTAGTTGAGGAGTCCACTTGGGAGAATAAGTTACATACGTGGGGATGATATCAATGCTTTTCATTGAGTCAGGTACCCTTTCCTACCCTTGCTTTTCTTTTGACTGTTCGGGGATGAATGGTGGGTAAATTGGTATCTATTGTAATGACCCTAAAGTCGTTTTGAAAAATAGGGCTTTGAAAGATTTATTTTTCTAAATTTGTAAAGGGGCTTTTAGACTTTTCGATAACTTTTGTTATCTAGCTTAGGGGTAATTTTAGATTGTTTAATTACTTATTGGGTTAAAGTGATAATTTAATTAAAATTCTATGTTATTTTTCCTATATATATTAATTTAAATTAATAGAATTTGGTACTGTTAGTACATAATTAGGTTAAAATAAGAAGAGTAGGAGAGTTGAGTGGCGACCGTACGAAATTCAATTTGCTGCAGTAATCTTTCTCAACTTCTATTAAAATTATTTACCACTATGTGGTTACATTGATACAATGTTGATGAATTGAGGAAAGATCTTAAAGTGGGTAGATTAGTATGTTTGAACTAGAGACACATATTGAAACTAAAGAAATGGCTACTGATAAGTTAGTCAAATTGTTATAATGTTAGCTTGGTCCTAGTTATAGTTAATATAATAATGTTAAGAGTAGTTACTGTAATAATGTATGTTGAGAGCGAATCATCTGGTTAAGAATTACTATGCTAGTGCTGATGAATCTTGTGGTTAACTGATAGTTAATATAATGATGTTGATGAATTTTGTGGTTAAGAATTAGTATTCCTAAGAATGCATGTATAGTTTACGGATTGGAACTTCTTTTAGTAAGCAACTAATTAGGTTGAATTGTTGTTGTTGTGCAAAACATGTGAGTATTAAAATATAAGATAGATATTGTTGGTTACTGGAGTTTGGATCATATACTTATATAGGTATTAAAGGCATTAACAAAGAGAAAAGTGTTGAGGCGCTGCAAATGTGTAGCAGCCCTTTCCCTTCTGTATACGTATAAGTATATATATATATATATTTTCTCTTACATTTTGACATTTTCTGATATTTGAAAGAATTAAGACTTAACTCTAGGCTTGATGTTTAGGAACTTAATTATGTAATAGGATAAGCTTTTAGATTTAAGCTAGATGTATAGGAACATAGATTTCGATTGACTCATTTGCTTACGAATATGATATATTTGCTAGATTTGAAACATTTGGAGGTGCTGAAGAAAGGAAAAGTGGTTGTGATCTAGCTTGCTTGACTTGGGTTCTTCAGGTAAGGTAGGTTATGGTTTGTTCTATCTAATAGGGAGACTCTTAATAGCGATTGATAGTGATTGAGTAAAGTTGTGATATTTTATATGCACTTAATTATTGTGGTTTGGTTGACTGATATATTGTTGTGGTTGGTCTGCAATCCCAAGACCATGAAACTCATAATTTTGAATTTGATCTCTCAAAGTGATGTGTTGAATAAAGAAGGCTTGATGAAACATTGGTAATGAAGTGAGAAGTAATGATAAAGGATAATGAATTATATATATTGGATCGGGTGTCACGTTCCAACACATACATATTATAGGATCGGGTGTCACATTCCGACACATATATGTTATAGGATCTGGTGTAACGTTTCAACACTTATATATCATACAATCGGGTGTCATATTCCGACACATATATATTATAGGATCAGGTGTCGCTTTCTCCCCCCATCCCACCCACACATATATATACATATACGTATATATATATATATATATATATATTTATATACATTGGTTCGGGTCTCATGTTCTGGCACAATAATAATAAAGGAAAACATGTTAAAATGATTTAATATATTCAATTTCAAATAACCTATCTCCCAAAAGAAGCGTGATGCGGAGGCCTGAGTCCTCAAGTGTATCATTGATTGGTTGTGTACTTGTTCTTGTTGTTGCTAACTATTTAAGTGTTATGGTTGATTTCCTGCTATTATTTTATGCATATTGATTTGTATTTTGAGTTGACCCATGATACGTACTTAGTACTTGTTCTCCGTACTAACCCCTACTTTTATTTTTCTTGTTTTTGTTTTGTGGAAAGCAGCGAGTGTTCCACTGACTTCGACTCGCCCTATGCTCTAGCCAAGTTCCAAGGTGAGCTATTTCTCTATTTAGTGTTGGATCCTATTAGTCTTGTCATGGTGTCTTTAGCTTTCGGACATAAACCACTTGTTCATTCATTTTGTTGTTGACATTCTTACACTTGGTATTTTGAGATTAGTGTCCTTGATGTGATGACTTTCAGATTTTGGGGAACATTCAGTAATAAACTTAGTAATTTTTGGTTATTTCTGCTTTATAAGTTTAACCTTTTGATTATTATCATATTTTATAAGTGATATGTTAGTATAGATTGGGGTGTATATGTTGGTTCACCCACGTATGAGGGTAAGTGTGGGGTCACTCACGACCCGTTTTGGGTCGTGACATTCTATTACAACAGAAGATGAAGGAAAAATATGTCTCAATTATCTTTGTTTCTTGAATAAAGTAAAATAGTAAGGAAAATTGGAGTCTTAATGCTCTATTGAAATAAACAACTTGTTTTCTCTTAGGCAATCTCAATGAGTGATCCAAAGTAAGAAAGCAGCATAAATTAAATCCAGGCTCACGGCCTACACACAAGTGGAGAAAGAAGGACGAGTAACAAACAACACGGTTTTCAACAAGAAGATCTAAATACAAATAGAAAGTAAGGAATACATATAATCCCTCCACTCCAACTAAATCTCCATAACTATAACCTATACTTAGAAAAGCCAGCAAACACAATATATAGTGTACACATATACAATCACAATATTAAGGTATGATGAATACTTATATTTTGTAATTTACAAACACTAGCTTAGACAATCAATTCATCACTTTAAATCAATATTCACATGAATAGATGAAATAAAATGAAATCAGATGCAAAAGATGTAATGCAAGGACAAGTATCTATGATGCATATTTTCCCTACAATACATATTTGGTGGTGTAATCAGACCAGAACCCACAAGGCCCACAATGGACCATGTATCAACCATCATTATTAAAAGAGACCTCGACCATTGAATGTCATGATATGAAATCGTGTGTGATGGCACTTACCTTTAACCGATCGAGACAAATCAACCTAAAAAGGAAATAATAAAGTAGCACGGAAGATAAAACAAAATTACATTCTATATATTAAATGATAAGCCTAAGGAGCAGGAACCACAGTCTAAAAACCATTTTAAGATTGGTATCATTTGTACAAGCCTCTATATAAATGAAATGAAGAAAAAACAATACAAGTCTTACGGTCCTCGAATAGAACATAACATGATGAAATGGAGTCTCGAGAGACCATTGAACTAAATGGATGCAACCTTTCAATAGTCTAGGAGCTTAGCCAAATAAGAAGTAAAAAGATCAGGAGGTACCACGCTCAATACTTACACAGTTATAGAACCAACAGTGAGTACCAACCAAAACAACACATAGCGAGAAAATTAAAACACAAGTTGAGAATAAAAAATACAAGTACTCCTTCCATCCCAACCAAATACCCCCAAAACTACCACCTTGCAAGAAGGAAATCTACCATGCACAATATATATACACACACATTCATAGTTCTAATACGCAACATCTCAACTGATAGGTTACAATAATTTAGACGAATGGAGTTTACCATCATATCACGCTTGGTACAGATGCTCATAAAAAAAACAATGTAAGGAATAAAATGGGATTCCCTAAAATGAAAGTAATACAATGCAATGTCAAATAATATAATGCATGTTTATCCGACAATACACATCCACTCATTTAATTAGGTTGAAACCTATGGGATGCTCACATGGACCATGTATCTGTCAGAATGATTTCCCTTCAACATTTTGTTACTCTTTGCTAGAACAATTTACCTTCGGCATTTTTACCAATACTAGCCAAATCATTTCCCTTTGGCATTTTTAGCATTTCTATCCAGAACTATTTCCCCTTGGCTTTTCATCAATAATGATACTCAATCAATTTCATCTCAACATAATCATCACTTTCAAATAAGCATAAGAGTAAATAAGGAGCCTACATAATACATATATTCAATAATCAAGCAATCACTTTGTAACAACCTGAGCTAGGGGCCTAGTAGTCACACGACAAACAAGATAGACGAAGGAACCCTATCCAAGCCATCTTAAATATCTTAAGCATTCATAAACATAAACATAAAGAAATGCGGAATTTTAAAATGGGGAAGGGTATATGGGCCTTTTTAAGACCATGAAGCAACATTGAAAAACATGAATAACCAACCAATTTTGTCCATAAATCATATGGACTAATACATCGATGGACGGAGCCGGTGATTGTTGGTTTCCATCAAAAAGAAAAGTCTCAATAATAGAACAACATATGTATATGACTCAAAGGGCCAACATTTACATCGTCTCAAAATAAAATACAAGATAGAAAAAAATGGTAGAGTCTCAAACTAAGGGCTCACCACAAATAAAAGTTCTAGTCTTGAACGACAAATACTAGCCACGAGTCGGTGGAGGAATACCTGCCCCTACATGGTTAAATCATCCCGATAAAATATGCATTAGTACGTTGAAATGTACAAAGTATGTGAGATGCAACACATGCATGAAAGTGTAATGTCGTCATTCATAAAAATAACATATAAATGTATATGAAATGAAAAGTACATAAATGTGAGCTTAACCATGCACAAGGAATATCGCTCAATATGGAAGAGAAACCATGCATGAGAGATCGCATATAAGGAGTCATAACATAGAGCCATAACTTATGGGAGAAGATCTTAACCAACATATAAGACCATGTGAGCTACTACATGGAATATAACATAACCTCCTACGTTGGCACGGGGACACCACTTGTCAGGTGGAACTACATTAACTTCGCATGCATCTTAGTAACATAAATAGCCTACGTAGATCCACTAATCTAGCCTATAAGGGTTCCTATGGTACCACATAGAAAATGGTTGCTTCTAAGCTTCTATTACCGAACCCACCTCAATATCACATGCAGTGCTAAGTCATCCCACGGAATCTTTGAAACATAGCTTAGTCAAATTATGACACTTAGAATCATAAGTAGCAATCATAAGAGTATCTCGAATGCAGGAACCACCAAGTGAGTATTGTCCTTTCATCTTGGGGACCTTCTTAAACATATTTAGGAAAATTGCCAACATGCTTATATCTTTCTGATAAATCATAACCTTAAAACTTAGGTTTAATGTCCTAATCATCATCATAAATCATCTAAAACCTTATTTGAAACTAGGTAGCCTAGGCTTTTAAATGGAACAATCATAAATCACATAAATCATGAGAATATACTGTGTTGAAAACATGTAGAACAACCCACATCTTATCAACAACAAAACTTATAATTGGGTTCATCATAAATAACTTAAATATATGAACATACTTAATAAAATACCATATGTGTCACGAACCAAAATGGGTCGTGAGTGGCACCCAACTTACCCCCCTAGGTGATCGAACCAACATATAAATCTCAATCTATATTAATAGTTCAACTTATAAAATATAATAATAGTCGAAAGCTTAAACTCATAAAACAAGAAATAACCCAAAATCACTGAGTTTATTACTTAACGTTCCCCAAAATTTGGAAGTCCTCACATCAAGGACACTAATCTCAACACACCAAGTCTAAGAATATCAACACCAAATTAAATGTATAAAATAGTTTATGTCCGGATACTAAGGACAGTATTCTATGACCGAGGGATTTTGACATAAGCTAGAAGGATAACTCACCCTAGAATTCGATGTGCTGGAGACTTACTAAAGCTAAGGGCGAGCCGAAGTCGTTGGAACAATCGCTGCACTCCACAAAAGCAAAATAATAAAAATACAAGTAGGGGTCAGTACGAACAATATGTACTGCTTAAGTATCATCGACCAACTCAAAATAGAAATTAATATGCATAAAATAATAGCAGGAAATCAACGATCACTTAGCAAGTAGCAATAACAAGAATCAAATACATAACCAATGAACAATATTAATAATATACATTAGGACTCAGGCCTCCACATCACGCTTCTTTTGGGAGATATGTTCTTTGAAATTAAATTCATTAAATTACTTTAAAACATTTGTCTTTATTATTATTATGTCAAAACGTAGCACCCGATCCAATATATATTGTGTCAAAACGTGACACCTGATCCCATAATACCATGTCAGAATGTGACACCCCATCAAAATATATCGTGTCGAAATGTGACACCTAATTCAAATATATTTAATTCATTATTCTTTATCATTACTTTCCACTTCAACTTGGTATCACAGCTTTAGATTCATTGACCTCATCACACAAGGACAGATCTAGTAAAGTCTTGCTAAATGGTATGGGGACACATTTACTTTTCTTTAAGAGGCTACGAAGTCCTAAGAAACCCTATTTCTTATTCCTTTCGTGCTATTACTTGAATCCAATTGGTATTTGGGTGATACAAATTTGTATCTGATTTTCTTTATTTTATTTCGTAGGAGTTAGAAATATAAAAACAACAGTTTTTGAGCCTATCGTTGGGGCTGTAGGTCGGGGAAGAGGAGAAATGAGTGAGAAAGCCCACCAAAGGTAGAGGCCAAGAAGTTGGTCCAACCAGGGAAAAAGCAGCAATCCCTCCACCAGCTAATGAGGTAGCTAGAGACGATGTTAAGGTGATAGATAAGCAGACTCATGAGTAGGAAACACCACCACAGCCTACTCCATCGATGATCCACCAAGTTCTCACCTATATTAGTGGGTTATCCAATTGGTGCCAATCAACTGTTGCACCTCAAGTTTAGGGATTACACCATACAGCTGTTGCAGCCCCTCATATAGATGCACCCTTAGAGACACACATGACTCCTTGATTAATTATAGGGCCTACAATAATTAGTGATAGCATGATCTTTTTGTTATGTTCTTTAATTTGAAACCTCCAGTCTTCAGGGCACTGAATCTGAGGATGCTTATGATTTTCTAGTTGATTGCCATGAGTTGCTTCATAAGAAGGATATAGTAGAGCAATTTGGTGTTGAGTTTATGACCTCCAACTTTAGGGAGATGCTAAAATATGGTGGAGGTCTCATGTTGAGTGTCAACTAGCAAAAGCACCACCTATGACTTGGGCCGCCTTTTCTAACTTCTTTATGGAGGAGTATATTCCTCAAACATTGAGAGGCAAGAGAAGAGATGAGTTCCTTAATATAGAGTAGGGGAAGATGTCTGTTGCAGCTTATATGGCCAAATTCCATGCCTTATCTATATATGCTACCCAGCTTAGCTTTAGTCCAGAGGAGAGGATTGATCGCTTTTTGAAGGGACTGAGGCCAAATTTGCAGATTTAAGCCTTTCACGTGGCTGCTTTTGCAAAGTCCTTTAAGGAAGTGGTTGATTTTGTGATATAGGTAGAGGGGATGAAGTTAGCTGACTTCACCAAAACTTTGGCATTTAAGAAGTTCTGCAAGGGAGGTGAGTTAGTGGTTCTTACTCTAGAGGGCAGAGTTCTAGTGGTTATTCTGCCCGTCCGATTCAGTCTTCATTGTAGGTTTTAGATGGGATTCCATCAGGAACTACACAGCCTATCCCTAATTTTGGGGGTTATATTTACTCTTCTTCATTTTCACTTGACAGAGGAAATGGTCAGATAGGTGATAGAGCCTATTGTTATGCTTTTCCAGGGAGGCCAGAGGCAGAGGCATCAGCTACTATTATCATAGGTGCTCTTCTTGTCTCCCTAGAAAAGCATAACAATAGGCTCTATCACCTATCAGACCATTTCCTCTTCCAGGCTACATACCAACCTATCCGCCACCCGGGCCAATCTAGTGACCCCCTAGACCTTGGCCACCACGTCATCCAAAATGACAGCGCCTACCATAGCCTCCTTGATTTCTAGTTGTTGGGCCCCTATAGCCCTAATCATACCATGTATGACTCTACCTCGGATAATACCTTCTAATATGCCCAACCTCACCACATCCACAACAAGTCTTAGGATCAAGAGTGGGCCTCTCTGAAGATGAAGTAGACTGAATATTAGCCCTAAAATTAAGGAGAGGCTGGCTAGGTCATGATGGAAGCCCATCTGAAACCTACAATAAAGACTGAATCAGACGGGCTGAATAACCATCAGAAGTCTACCCTCTGGAGTAAGAACCACTGAACTACCTCCCTTGCGAAACTTCTTAAATGTCAAGTCATCTGCCTTCACCCCCTCTACCTATATCAGAAAACCAACCACTTCCTAAAAAGGCATTGCCAAAGCAACCACCTACAAGGCTGAAATCTAAAAATCTTACCTCAATCCCTTTACAAAAGCGATGAATCCTCTCTTCTGGATTGAAGCAAAGATGCTTAGCATATCTAGATAAGGCACAAAATTTGGACTCATAAGCTGCAATAGACATCTTCTTCTTCTCTATATTAAGGAACCCATCTCTTCTCTTGTCCCTCAATGTTTGAGGAATATACTTCTCCATAAAGAAGTTAGAAAAGGCTGCCCAAGTCATAGGTGATTCTTTTGTTGGTTAAAACTCAATATGAGACCTCCACCTTGTTTAAGCATCTCTGTGAAGCTGGTAGGCCACAAACTTAACACCAAATAGTTCTAATATATCCATCTTATGAAGCAACTCACGACAATTAATAAGAAAATCATAAGCATACTCAGATTCAGTATATTTGAATACCGAAAGTTTCAACATTAAGAAATTAACAAAAGGATCACGCTGGTCACTAGTCATTATAGTCCATACAGTCAATCATGAAAACATGTGTGTCTCCAAGGATACATCTATACGAGGGGCCACAACAGTTGCATATTGTAATCCCTGAACTTAAGGTGCTGGGGTGCTTGTCCCTGATCAGATAACCAACTAAGATAGGTGAGAACTAGTGGATCATCTCTGGAGTAGGTCGGGGTGGTGCCTCCTGCTCATGAGTCTGCTCATCCACTACCTCAGCATCCTTTCTAGCTACTTTATCAGCTAGTGGAGGGGTCGATGCTCTTTCCCTAGTTGGAACAACTGCTTGGCCTATACCTCTGGTGAGCTTTCTCCCATGACCTTTACCACAATCTCTCATTGCTCCTCTTCCTCAGCCTACAGCCCTAACAACAGGCTTAGGCACTATTGTTGCTCTAGTTCTAACCATCCTGCGAAATAGAATGAAGAAAATTAGATATCAATTCCTATCACCCAGATACCAATTGGATTCAAGTAACAGCACGAAAAGTATAAGAAAGGCGGTTTTCTTAGGATTTTGTAGCCTCTCGAAGAAAAGTAAAGACGTCCCCATACCATTCCGCAAGACGCTACTAGACCTATCCTTGTGTGATGAAATCAATGAACCTAAATCTCTAATACCAAGTTTGTCACAACCCAAAACGGGCCGTGAGTGGCACCCACACTTACCGGCCCCCTAGGTGGACGAACCAACATATAAATCCCAATCTATTTTAACAGTTTAACTTATAAAATTTGATAATAATCGAAAGCTTAAACTCATAAAGCAATAAATAACCCAAAATCACTGAGTTTATTACTTAGTGTTCCCCAAAAATCGGGACGTCATCACATCAAGGACACTAATCTCAAAATACCAAGTCTAAGAATATCAACACCAAAAGAAATGAATAAAATAGTTTATCTTGGGATACTAAGGACATTATTCTATGATCGAGGGATTCTGACACGATCTAGGAGGATAGCTCCCCCTAGAATCTGAAGTGCTGAAGATTGGCTAGAGCTGAGGGTGAGTCGAAGAAGCTAGAATACTCGTTGCACTCCACCAAAGCAAAACAAGAAAAATACAAGTAGGGTCAGTACAGACATTATGTACTTAGTAGGTATCATCGACCAACTCAAATAGAAATCAATATGCATAAAATAATAGCAAGAAATCAACTATAACGCTTAGCAGGTGGTAACAGTAAGAAACAAGTACATAACCAACCAACAATATCAATAACATACATGATGACTCACGCCTCCACATCACGCTTCTTGGAGGATATGTTCTTTGAAATTGATTATCTTAAATTACTTTAATATGCTTTTCTTTATTATTATTGAGCCAGAACGTGGCACCTGATCCAATATATATATATAGTATTGGAACATGAAATCTGATGTGATAATATCATGTTGGAACTTGACACCCGATCCAAGTATATCGTGCCAGAACGTGACACCCGATCCAAATATATCTAATTCGTTATTCTTTAACATTACTTTTCACTTCATTACTAATATTTCATCAAGCCTTCTTTATTCAAGGCATCACTTTGATAGATCAAGTTCAAGATTATGGGTTTCATAGTGTTGGGATTGCAGATCAATCACAATAATATTTCAGTCAACCAAACCACAACAATTAAATGCATAGAAAATTTCGCAGCGTTACTTGATGACCATCAATCACTATTAAGAGTCTCTCTATGAGATATAACAAACCATAACCTACCTCAACTACAGAATCGTAGTCAAGCAAGCTAATCCACCAATGTTTTATCTTCCTCTAATATCTCCAAATGTCTTGAATCTACCAAATACATGATATTCATAAGCAATAAGTCCATAGGCACCCATATTCCTATATATCTAACCTAGACCCCAAGATCTCACCATCCTATAATCAAAATTCCTAATTCTCAAGCCTAGAGTTAAGACTTAATTCCTTCAAATATCACAAAGTGTCAAAATGTAAGAGAAAATATACATTTATCGTATACAGATAGGAAAGAAAGGACTGTTGCACATTGCAGCGCCTCAACACTTTTACTCTTCGTTAGTGCCTGTAATACTTTTATATGTACATGATCCAATACTCCTATAACCAACAATATCTACATAACCCTATACTGCTGTAACGAACAAACAAAAGCAACCGTACATTTTAATAATCACATCTTTTCTAGACAAGAACAATTAACATATAATTTAATTCCACTTCTATTCCTCAATTTGCCTATTTCATATATGCCATTAATATGAAACTAGTGATGAATTTCTCTATCATCAATGTTAATAACATGTGTGAACAATTATAATTGAAATATACATTACTTAAAACTAAAGTTGGCATAAATATATATATTTATAGAAGATTAGATACTCTCGTAACTGACAAACTCAATCAGTGCTTCTAAGAGTTAAAAATAACTATATATCTCCTGGACCTCAACAATTCAACCTATAAACTAATATCATTCTTTCTCAATGTGTTAGGAACATTGTGATATAGTATATATATATAAATATAAATGCACAGACTAATAAAGAAAAAGAACTTCAGATTCCTCACCTGAAACTTCAAATCCTATTTCTCCCTTTTCGTTTTTGTTTGACGTCACACAGCAACCCTCTCTTGTTCTTTATTTTTTTCTACTTATTATATATTAAAAGTGATAAACCTATTAACTTATATTTAATAAGTATAGTATGAGTAGTATATGAAGTTACATAGATTACCACATTAGCCCACCAATTGCAGTAGTTTTCTAAAATTACCCCTCAATTCTATAACTGAAATTACTAAATAATCCAAAAATCCCTTTTATGATTTATAAGGTAAATTATTTATATTCAAAACAATTTGAGGATCTTTACAATAAGACTTCATTAATATCATTGAATAATCTAAAGTATCATAAAATCATCATAAGCATGCATATTAATTTGAAGAACTTAAAGAAAAGGTAAAATGCATTATGAAGGATTTTATGGGTAAAAGGATAATGATAAATCAAAATCACATACCTTAGAAACCTTAGGGGGAATGAATCTTGAACCCTTGGGAAGAACCTTGGAAATCCTAGCTTGCCTTGACCCTTTTCTAGGGAGAATAATGCCTTCAGAATATTTAGGAATTGGATGAATAAAGAGAATGTGAATTCGTTAGAGTTTAGGATCTGATTTAAGGTCCTACAGTTCACCAAAATGACTTAGTTTAAGAAGAGAAACTATGCAAATAACAACACTGTCCTTCATTAATACTATCGAAAATCAACCTTTGAAAGCCCGCATATGGGTCGGTGGTTTGAACCACGGACCGTAGGTCCAGTCCGTCCTGTTAACTTTTCCAATATTCCTGAAACTATTTTCCTGACCAAAACTACAAAACCATTGATTATGGGTCGTACATCGACTTATAGTTTTGTGGTTGGACTTGTAAAGTCTTTCCATGCTTAGCCATTTTTCTATTTTTCTTAGACCGTATCCATGAAGGGTATCTAACAGCCGTATAATGGTCTGCAGACCGTGCTATTAATTCGTAAGTTACTTTCCAACAAACTTCAAATTTCCTTCAAGTTTGATAGTCCCATCCATGACCCTATCTATGAATGTTGTCCTTTTTATGGGTCGTCACTAGGTCTGTGGGTTACCCCACACTTGGAAACATTTTAGAAGAGACCTATGTGATTTAGGAGCTAGTGTAAAAATCTGACCCCATGTAATTTTTTGCTGTCGCTCAACCCGGCTACTCAAAGGAAGCTGGGGCAATCCTCATCAGCATAATTACCCAACTTTAGAGGTTGGGGTCATTCCCACAGGGAATTGTTATTTAAGGCAAAAGTGACGCATTAGGCCAAGTAATTAGTAGATCTGGGGGTTTGCAATAATCAAAATAATAATTCAGCTAAACAAGTTCTAAATAACAATTTAAATAGCAATTAAGGGAAGATGTTTAGGATGTGCAAGACCTGGGAGAGTTAGCTTACTCGGAGGGCTGATTCAATAGTTGTAATTATGTTGAATTATGGTGAAAAAGATGAGAATAATTGTGATGATATGATGGATACCATGATAGGGGATGGAGGTCATCCAAGAAACCAACTAAGCTTGATATAGATTTGAAAAATCAAGAAGCACAACCAGCAAAATCATCTATTGAGAAGCCACCAAAATCGAGCTAAAACATCTACCAAATCACTTGCAATACACCTTCTTGGGGGACAACAAAACCTTGTTGGTAATCATCGTAGCTGGTCTACAAGAAAAACAAATCAAGGCTCTTGTTAAGGTGCTCAAGAAACATGTCAAAGCCATTGGTTGGACAATAGTCGACATTGTGGGCATTCGTTCAGGGATTTTCACCCAAAAGATCAAATTGGTTGAGCGATGTAAGCCCACTATTGAGCACCGACGTAGTCTAAATACCCAATATAAGAGGTAGTGAAAAAGGAATTTATTTAGTGGTTGGACGCTAGCATGATATACCCAATTGCAGACAGTAATTGTGTGAGTCCAGTTCTGTGTGTGCCCAAGAAAGGAGTCATGATTGTGGTTCCAAATGAGAAGAGCCAATTAATTTCAACAAGATCAGTCACTATGTGGAGAATCTACATGGATTACCTAAAGATAAATGCATCAAGATCAGTCCTCGATGGTTATATCGGGTATAATCAAATATCCATTACACCCGAGGACCAAGAGAAGACCACCTTTACGTGCCATTACAGTGTACATTTTCTTTCAAGAGAATGTCTTTTGGGTTACGTAATGCCCTTTCCACATTCCAAAGATGTATGATGTCTATTTTTTTCAACATGGTAAAGACTCAATGGAAGTATTTATGGATGATTTCTTAGTAGTGGGTGACACCTTTAATCAATGATTAAGTCACTTGGAGAAGGTGTTGTAGATGTGTTATGAAACTAAATTGGTTCTCAATTGGTATAAACATCACTTCATAGTTGTCACGCCCCAAGTCCTGTTAGGGCGGACCGGCACCCGTTGCCGATAAGGCTCGGGAGAACTGACCTGCAACTATGCTCTTTCTATACATATTATAAGGGATTTCCACCTTTAACATGCCTTAAAACAGATAAATAGTGATAACAAGCCAAAAGAAAATGCATATGACTAGGCTGTTGGGGCCACGCTGTCTAAAGTACAAGACATGACTAGACTTTAATTTACATAGTATACAAAGCCTCTAAATAATAGAAAGTATCAAATAAGGGTCGGGACAGGCCCTGCCTCAACTAACTGTAAAATATAAGCATAAGCTCTAGACATATACAAAGCCCCGAAGCAACCTGGAGCTTGGTGACAGCAACTGAATATCCTGT
>JAPFFP010091982.1:0-20801 GCA_026153255.1 Solanum medicagineum
TTTGATCCAATCGAGGACTTCCGACTCAAACTTAATTATGCACGCCAAATTTACTTGATACTCTAATCATGCACCGAAAATATACTTAAATTCAAGTTACACGACATTCACAACAAAATTTCCCAATTGTGTAATTATCCTTAATTTGAAGAAATACGGGGTTTAACAATTTCCCTATCTTGCCAAACTGTACCATACCCTTCATGCGTGAGACCTTTAAGTAAACACAATCATCAACAATTAACTCAAGGTCTCTTCTCTTTACATTGGAATAGGGCTTTTGCCAACTTTGAGCCGTTTCAATGTCTCTCTTATCAATCTCACCTTCTTCAAAGCTTCCATAACCAAATTTGGTCCAATCGAAGCCATCTCATTACCCTCACCAAGATACCTCCCTAAAGTCTATGTACATCTTTATGGAGCCGGGCTGAATAGAATAGGATGAACTATGGGCCTCCTTCGAAAATCAACTCCCTCAAGTCATCAGCATTAGGCACACACGACCTACCTTTGTATCTAAGGGCCATCTCCCCTTTGGGAGAAAACAACCACTTTACCATCTTTCACCAAATCCTTCAACTGTAGTAAGGCGAGGTCAAGGTCTTGTTTTGACTTGACTTCACTACAAGAAAAAAGACTTTTAACTAGCATTTCATAATGAAGGGAAATGAATCCAGTCGTCATAAATACACTTATAGCGACCAAATTTTTTCCAGTCGTTATAAATATACTTATAGTGACCAAACTTTTTTTCGATCATTATAAATATACTTTATAGCAACTAGATTATTTTTCGGTTGTGATAAATATACTTATAAGGACCAAATTTTTTTTCGATCGTTGTAAATACACTTATAGTGACCAATTGTTGTTCGGTTGTTAAAGAGAAATTTTAATCCAATATCAATAAGGGGCTAAATTTGACCATTAAAAACATAACATTCCATTGGTAAAAAACATATTAGTTAGTTTTAAAATATATTTTAATTAATATAAGTGCAAAGACATCAAAATACATCATATTATAAGTATCACAAGTGGCGTTTTATTAATCATTCCATCATTCTGATAAGAATCCTTCATCTTTAATAATTTTGGTTATTTCATAATAAAAAAAGTTTAATAAAAAGAAAAAAATATTAATATATTATTTTCTAATAACTCTATCCATCATTCTTATTGTAGTCAATTATATAAAATTATAAAATATTGTAAAAACATTTAATTACAATCTTTTTGGCATAATTTTTTTAACCTAAATGTTTTCTTGATATAGTTTCTATATATGTTTTTATTTTGAGAGACAATTTATTCATTTTGACCTTTTTAAAGATGTAAGATGAAGTAGGTCAAAACAAAAATTATAATGAACCAAAAAATAAAAATAGAAGTAATTATATTAAATAATAATTATGAGCTTATGAGATTAATTTAAGATAGAAAAGTTATATAAATTTGGTAGTAAGTAATTTTCTCAAGAGGATAGATGTTTTTTCCACTTGCAAATTACCTCGATCAATAGACTTAAGAATCAGTATTCAGTAATAATATCTGTTTTCTCATTATTGGTTGTGAAACTAACAGGTGTATACAAATAAAAATCATTTGTTTGTGTTAGAAAAGTATAAAGTGAAATTTTTGAAATAGACAATTTTAAACATTTTACATGATATATAATCAACTACTAAATTAATTAAGAGATCGTAATTTTTTTAATTATCTAAAATTTAAGATGATATATTTGATTTGTATCTCATAATATTTTAATGATATTAAATTATTTATATTAGGTGAATACTATTAGTATAAGAAGTAAAACTAAAAGAAGTTGGAGGGTTTTTTCCATGAATCAAAGTACAAAAATTCAATAACTTAAGGTACAAAATACAAACCAAACAACTTTATGTCTAGAACTAGAAACCCCAAATTTATTTTGTGAGAATAGAAACAAAGTTTAAATTTCATTATAGTTAATTATTGATTTTGTAAAAAAAAAAGATAACAGTTATTAGGAGTGTTATTAATAACCTTACATGAAAGTTTTATACTTGTCTTTTGACAGATCATGCAGTTTGAAGAACTCATCCTCAGAGAAAGTGTAAATAAATAAAAGCAATGGAAAATTTTTGAAGCACAGAAAGTATGTATTTCATATTTAAGAAAAGATATTCTAGTTTTTCTTTTAAGAGATAAAAATATAATATCATATAATTTGTATGTCTATATTTTTGTAACGTTACGCAATATCATTCTTTATAGTTAATATGAGATTTAATATGAATATAATCAATTTGTATGTTTTCATATGTGCACTTATTTGTATGTGTGTGTATGAAACTTTTGTTCATCTAATTTGTGGTTATAATTAAAGTTTTAATAACTAGAACTGAAGGGATCCTTGGAGTAATTGGTAAAGTTATTGTCATGTGACGAGAAGGTCACGGGTTCAAACCGTGATAATAATATCATTTGGCAGAAATGCAAGTTAATGCTATATGCAATATTCTTTTTTATTAATTAGAATATCAACTAGTGAAGAAAAAATTTGGTTGCTGAAAAAAGGTATAATGACTGGATTTTTGTCGTCGTTAAAGCTTTTTAACGATCGGATTTAATCCGGTCTCTAAACTTTTAATAATGGAGCTTTTAACGATCGGTGATGATCAGATTTTTACCAATCGTTATTGACCAATAACGACCGGATTTATACTTTTAGCGATGGAATTTTTCCTCGTTAAAGACATATTTTCTTGTAGTGTTTCTTTAATCAAAGAAGATTTGGAACCATCAACAACCACCACACCACCATTTTCAACTTCATTCAACCTAACCCCCACCTAGCCAACAGGTGAATTCTCTAGCTACCTCCTTTGCCTCAAGTTAAAATCTTTTTGTGTGAACACATATTGGAGACTCTTGTGGCTGGTAAAAACATCAATATGAACCCCATACAAATAATGATGCCAAATTTTTAAAGAAAGCACCACGGTTGCCAATTCAAGATCATGGGTGGGATAATTTCTCTCATAGGTGTTAAGTTGCGTAGAGGCATATGGTATAACCTTGCCATTTTGCATCAAAACACACCCCAAACCAATCCTTGTTGCATCACAATAAACCACAAACCCTTCTCACCCTTCTCACCCTTTCGGTAAAGCCAAAATGGGAGCGGAGATGAGCTTGTCATTTAAAGTTTGAAAACTCTTTTCACATTCATCGGTCCAAAACAAATCTTCTTTTGGGTCAACTTTTTCATAGGGGAAGAAATAAAAGAGAAAACATTCACTAACCTCCGGTAGTAACCCGTCAAACTCAAGAAACTCCTAATATCCGTCGGAGTCAAGGGCCTAGGCCAAATTTCTTATCATCTCGGTCTTCTTAGGATGCACCTTAATGCCATCACCCGACACCACATGCCCTAGAAAAGCAACATTTTTGAACCAAAATTCACACTTTTCATATTTAGCAAACAACCTCTTACCCCTCTAAATTTGCAACACCATCCTCAAATGATTCACATTTCATCTTCACTCCGAGAATAAATCAAGATATCATCAACAAAGACCACCACAAACATAATAAGGTAGGGTAAAGACCCTATTCATGAGATCCATAAATATTGTTGGTGCATTAGTCAAGCCAAAAGACATTACCACAAATTCAAATGCCCATACCTAGTCTGAAAAGGCCGTTTTGGGAATATCACACTCCCTCACCCTCACTTGGTGGTATCCGGACCGAAGATCAATCTTAGAAAAGTGACTAGCCCCATGTAGTTGATCAAAAAGGTCATCGATCCTTGGTAGAGGCTACTTGTTCTTCATAGTGACTCTATTAAGTTGCCAGTAATCAATGTACATTATAAGGAAACCATCCTTTTAACAAAACCGTGGCACCCCAAGGTGACTTCCTAGGCCTTATGAAACCCTTCTCTAACAAATCCCTCAATTGCTCCTTCAATTCCACCGAGGCTATATGGTAAGGGGAAATGGAAATGAGTTGTGTATCGGGAAGGAGGTCTATACCAAAGTCAATTTCCCTTTCAAGAGGAGCACAGAGAAGCTCATTGGGAAAGACATCAAGAAACTCATTGACCACCGGAACCAACTCAATAGGTCTTTAGACTCCACATCCCTAACCCTCACAAGATGACAGTTGCAACCCTTAGAAATCAACTTTTGGGCTCTAAGACAAGAAACTAATCTACCCTTAACTACCACATCCAACTTTCCCACTCAACGACTAGCTCATTAGGGAATTGGAATCTTACTCTATGGGTCCTACAATCAATGGAAGCATAATATGCATGTCATCAATCTCCCAAGAATGATATCAAAATCCACAATGTCAAGTTCAACAAAATCACCGGGCAAGACTTTATGCAATATGAACACGGGACAATTTCTATAGACTCTTTTAGCAACACTGGACTCACCAACAGGGGTAGACACTTCATAAGGTTCACACAACAATTCGGGACTCACATGACGCTTTATGGCAACAAAAAGAGTAATGAAAGAAAGAGTGACACCCCAATCTATCAATGCATACACATCATAATCAAAGACCTTTAACATACCGGTGAAGCACCATGCCAAGTCTAGTGACTGCTAGAGGGGTGGTTGAGAACGTCAGCGGTCATCCTCATAATTCGTAGTAACCCATGGACAATGTCTCGACATAAACATGAATGCATGCAAAGGACATAAGGGCTGAAACTTAAGACTTGAAATCATAAAGGGGACTTGAATTGGTACCTTAAGGTTGAGTAAAATGGAAGAGATAGGGATATCACTTTTGCATGTCCACCTCAACTTCCCATGTGGCACTTTCATCTTGTTGGTTCCTCCAAAGGACCTTAACGGAAGCTACATCCTTGTTTCTCAACCTCTTCACTTCTCTATCCAAAATTTCTATCGGATCCTCTTCATAAGTCAAATTGTATTCAACATCACCCACAACATTAAGAGGCACAATAGCACTTGGGTCACCCACACACTTTCTTAACATAGACCCATGGAAGATCGGATGGACCATATTCATATCGTTGGGCAACTCCAACTCATAGGCCACCTTACCAATCCTTCTCAACACTCTATACAGACCCACAAATCTTGGACTCAATTTACCCTTTTTACCAAAATGAACCACACACTTCATGGGTGAGACTTTCAAATAGACCCAATCACTAACCTTAAATTCAAGATCCCTTCTCCTCACATCGGCATAGGACTTTTGACGACTTTGGACTACTTTCAACCTTTCCCTTATCAATCTCACCTTATCTATGGCCTCCACAACTAAATTCGGGCCTAACAAAGCCATCTCACATACTTCAAACACTCCAACCGGGGACCTACAACATCTACTTTAGAGAGCCTCAAAAGGAGCCATACCAATGCTAGAGTGATAAATATTATTGTAACAAACTCAATGAGTGGAAGATGATCATCCAAACTACCTTTAAACTCCAAAACACAATATCTAAGTATAAAATCAAAAGTTTCGATAGTTATTTCAGCTTGCGCATCCATTTGAGGGTGAAAGGTCATACTAAGCTTAACCTTGGTACAAGGACCTCTTAGGAAGGACCTCCAAAAGTGACAAGTGAATTGAGCACCACAATCTAATATCATAGACAAAGGCATCTCATAGAATCTAACCAATTCATGAATGTACAACTTAGCATAATCTTCCACACCATAAGTAGTCCTAACAAGTAGGAAATGAGTTGACTTTGTCATTCTATCAACCACAACCCAAATGGAGTCAAAATGCTTTCTAGTTTTAGGCAACCCAACCACAAAATCCATGTTAATTTCCCCCCACTCCCAAGTAGGAATCTCAATATCTTGGGCTAGGCCACCCGACCTTTGATGTTCGGCTTTCACTTGTTAACAATTATGACAACTGGATACAAACTTAGCAATATCCCTCTTCATGCCTCCCCACTAAATCGCTCAAATCTCTATACATCTTTGTAGAACCAAGGTAAATAGAATAGGAAGAATTATGAGCTGACCTACCTTAGTACCTAAGGGCACTATCTCCCCCTTGGGAGAAAACCTCCACCATACCATCTCTCACCAAGGTCTTCAATTTTGAAAAGGAGGGCTCAAGATCTTGCTTTGCCTTCACCTCTTCAATCAAGCAATACTTAGAGCCATCAGCAACTACCACACTACTATTGTCAACCCCTCCAACCTAACTCTTAATCTAGCCAATTGATGAACCTCTTTAGCCACTTCTTTTCCACCATCATCAACATGTGCTAGGCTACCCATAGACACCCTACTTAGAGCATCGACCACAACATTAGCAACTCTTTTCACACTTATTGGTCCATACGAATTTTGCCTCCTTTTGGGTCAACTTAGCTAATCGTAGGAAAAGCAATAGAAGAAAAACCTCCAGTAGTAACCTGCTAAGACCAAGAAACCTCTAATGTCCAATGGAGTAAAAGGTCTAGGCCAATTTATAATCACTTTCGTCTTTTAAGGATCCACCTTAATACCATCCCTCGACACCACATGACCTAGAAAAGCAACCTTTTTCAACCAAAACTCACATTTTTCATAGTTGGAATACAACTTCTCCTCCCTTAAGTGATCCAAATGCTCCTCCTCACTATGGAAATAGATCAAGATATCATCAATAACCATCCCAAAAAATTCAAGGTAGGGTTTACATACCCTACTCATAAGATCCATGAAGATAGTTGGTGCATTAGTCAAACTGAAAGACATAACCACAAACTCATAGTGCCCACACCAAGTCCAGAAGGTCGTCTTGAGAATGTCACACTCCCTCACTTTTACTTGGTGATATCCGGATTGAAGATTAATCTTAGAGAAGTGAGTAGCCCCTTCAAGTTGGTCAAATAGATCATCAATCCTCCGTAGAGGATACTCATTCGTTATGGTGACCCTATTGAGTTGCCGGTAGTCAAAAAACATTCTAAGAGTACCATCCTTTGTCTTTACAAACAATACCGGTGCACCCCAACGTGATTGACTAGGCCTTATAAAATCCTTCTCCAACAAATTCCTCAATTGTTCTTTCAACTCCTTCAACTTTGTCGGGGCCATACGGTAAGGGGAAATAGAAATGGGTTGAGTATTGGGAAGGAGGTCTATACCAAAATTTATTTCCCTTTCAAGAGAAACACTGGGAAGCTCATTAGGAAAGACATCAAGGAACTCATTAACCATCAGAACCGACTCTATAGGAAGGACTTTGGACTCAACTTCCCTAACCCTCACAAGATGATAGAGACACCCCTTAGAAATCAACCTTTTGGCGTTAATGCAAGAAATGAATCTACTCTTGACCACCACATCATGACTCTCCCACTCATAAACGTGTCCATTAGGGAATTGGAACTTGACCATACGGGTTCTACAATCAATAAAGGCATAATATGCATGCAACGAATCCATCCCAAGAATGACATCAAAATCCACCATATCCAACTCAACAAAATCACAAGGCAATATATGCAAAACAAAAATAGGACAATTTCCATAGACCCTTCTAGCAACAATGGATGCATCAATGGGAGTAAACACCTCATAAGAATCACACAACAATTCGTCCTTTACATGAAGCTTTTAGGTAACAAAAGGAGTAACAAAAGAAAGAGTGACACCCGGGTCTATCAATGCATACACATCAAATCAAAGACTTTAACATGCCTGTGAAGTACTGTTCCAACTTTAGCGGGCCCTAGAAGGGTATGGTTGAGAACATACTCGGTCATCCCCATGATTCTTAGCAACCCATCGACAATCTACAATCTTATGGCCCATCTTTCCACTCCGAAAGCATGCACCCGTGTTCTTCCTACTTGTACCATTGTGATTTCTCCCACATTTTGGGTATCTAGGACGAGTCATCTCACCCTTTCCACCAGGCTTGGCATATGTAAGCCTACCTTCAAGTTGAGATATTCTTCTCCCTCCCTTGGAGACCACGGGGCAATCTCCCATCTTATGCCCAACACCAGACACTTGAAACAACCCTCAATTCCTGCCAAGCACCCCCTTTGATATTTCTTGCCACACTCTTGACAAGTGGCAAAAAAGATCCTCTCTTACCGTATTTAGGCACCGATAGTCTAGTAAAGGATGAGACACCACCAACCCCGACCTTTTTAGCCTCACTCTCCCTCCTCTTCTCCATTGAAGGCTCAGGAACACCCACTTATTGATTGAGTTGAATGGTCACCACCTTGGCCAATAGCCATAGTGTATTACGAACCTCCGCATTTGACAAGTCACTGTTAGGAAGTTGACCCTCAAGTGAGGGATGGTCACACCTTGTTCACCACCCTAAATAACTTAAGACATGTTATGAAATGTAATGATTAAGAATGAGAAATAAGCCTTAGTGGACTTAACTCTATCGCACAATATAGATTAGGAAGAAGTGAAACATTTCCTAAAACGTCTCATAGCCTCCTATTCATTGTTGTGGCGCACTTCATAACCATGAACAAGACTCTAATTGACACGGTGTGTTGGATTCCAAGGACCATTAACAATCCAGTGCTCTGATACCAAGTTTGTCACTACCCAAGCCTAGGTCCTAGACTTGACACGGCGAATGGGAACCCAAAGGGACCCCAAACAAGCCTCTTAGCATATCATTTACACATCCTTTGTCGCAAAAGCAAAGTAACAATAAGAGAGTATAAACAAGGATAAAGGTGACTAAGGGAAGTCATTTATAGCATAAATCATCAAAAGAGTCAAAGCTCAAAGAATAATTACATAACTTGTCCAACAACACCTCTAACATAGATTGGGCATGGGCCAAGACAACCTTTCAGGCTCATCCTTTTAGTATCAAAGTTTAACATAAAGAGGTAACCGAAGCAAGAGTGCAAAGCTAGTGTCCCCAAATTTGAGGACTCACCAATAAGTTATCTTCAAGATGACTAACCAGCCACGGGGAGAATGATCGTGAGGGGATCTGATTCCTACATGGTAACATCATGTAGGCATAGAGTATGTGTTAGTATGTTTGGATATACTAAGTATGTAGGATGCAATGCAACAAGAGATAGGCAACATATTCAAAATGCATAATTATAAGCAAGAGATAGTATATTAGCAACGTGGCATGCATGATCAATAGTTGAAGTAAAGCATATGTATATAGAACATAATACATGTGTAGGAAGAGACCATTATCATAGACCAAGTAAAATAGTACTTGGAATCCAAGACATACCACCCCCTTGGAAAACGATGGAGGTATCTACCCCTCAATAGGTAGTACGGGCTTACCACCTCCGGCAAGGCGATTGAGGCATCTACCGCCCAATTGGTAGTACGGGCTTACCACCCCCCGACAAGGCAATTGAGGTATCTACCCCTCAATTGGTAGTACGAGCTTACCACCCCCGACAAGGCTATTGAGATATCTACCCCTCAATTGGTAGTACGGGCTTACCACCCCCGACAAGACGATAGAGGCATAGCACCCTCTCAACAAGGTGTGGCCAACTCACAACACTAAAGATACTTTTCAAGAAATCAACACATTCATACATTCCTTTCATCATCATAAAGTCACTTAACTTATAAGTCATGCAATAGACCTTCAATAACTCAAGAATCCTTAACCGGATATTTTATCAAACACTTGGCGGGTGTGTAACGCTATTTCAAATCATGAAGTTCAAGAGTGAAATCATGTGAGAAAACTTAATGTAAATTAGCCCACTTATACCTGGTAATACCCTGATGCAAGATACATTGGAACCCCTCATGAAATCTCATAATGGATCATAGATTCATAGCTCAAAACATGCTTAAACAGTCAACATTTTACAAAACTCCAACATAGTTCATATCCAATCATAATAAGAAGTACGCATAGAAAAATCAACTTGAAAACATGTAATTTGCATAAAAAGGAAGGTTGAGAACCATGGGTGAGAGGACCCAATGGTTGAAACCTACCTCAAACTTGGAGATTTCCTTGATAAGATTTGAATAAGAACTTGAAGTTTGAATGGAATTCCTGAGATTTGAAATGAGTTTGGGAAACTCGATTTTGGATGATATATTTGGCTAAGTGTTAGAGAGGGTTTTGGGAAATGTCTTGAATGATAAAGGGTTGAAAAATGACTAAGTATAGATGTTTTTGCGCATAGGAAGGCTTAGGCGCAAGGCCTCAAAGCGTTGGACCAAAACAAGAAAACTGGCACAAACTTAACAGTGGTTCGCACCCTGGCCGCATTGCGCTGGGGGTGCGAATCTCCACTGGTTTTCCATCAACTTTGGAAAATAAAATTTTGATACAGTTACTCTAAAATTAAGGTTATACTCATTTCCCACACAATTGTGCCCCCCGATCACGAATATGAAGTCAAATTTTTGTTATCACGCATGAATTTTGAGATATATGGAAATTATGAATCTGGGCATTTCTGAGGGACATTTTCGGGATACATTTTGGGGCGTTTCAAGGATTTCACAAAAAAGAATTCATCGGAGTTTCATGGGTCCAAGATATAAGAGGATCCCCAAGTGTTCATTGATGAGGTGTATAAAGTTCTATATATCATGGGGGTCAATTCAGAGGGGAAAGCGGAATTAATGGCCTACCAACTCGACGGTGTGGTCCAATTTGGTTTACTCAATGAAAATTGGAGAGGAGAGATGATGATCTTATTCCTTGGGAGGAGTTTAAAACTGAATTCCTCAACCAGTTCCTCCTTATCGAGCTAAGAGAGGCTACGATGATGGAGTTTATGAACGTGAAGCAAGTTTCTATGAGTGTGAGGGAGTATATCCTCAAATTCAACAAGCTTTCCAAGTATGCTCCAAATTTGATTGCCGGCCCTAGAAGTAGGAGAACAAATTTGTGTCAGGCATGTCTGACTTAATTAATGAAGAGTGTCATGCTGCCATGCTAGTGAGTGATAGGCATTTGTCTCGGCTCATGACATATGTTGAACAGCTATAGGGGTGGAAATTTAGAAAGAGAAGTGGTGAGTCCAAGAGGGCTTGATTTGAAGGTAGTTTCTAAGGATCTAAGGGTGGCCAGTTTCCACAAGGGCACAAGTTCCAAGGCCAAGGGTCTTCCAATGCTCCTAACAAGAGATTTACTAATGATAACTCAAGGTTCCAAGGTGGCAATGGTGAGATGACCCATCCTAAGTGCCAAAAGTGTGGGAGAAACCATGGTGGTCTATGTTTGAAAAATTCTTATGCTTTCTTTGGTTGTGGTGAGATGGGTCACAAGGTTATTGATTGTGCACATGCTCAAACAAGGGTAGAGATGATCATCCTCAAGGCCAAGGTGCTAATGTGAGTCAAAGTGCAAATAGAGGCCAACAATGGGGTGCTCCAAGGCAAAGTAGGTTCTATGCTCTCCAAGGAAGACAAGGAGTGGATGAGGTGCCCGATGTTGTTACAGGTATGTTAAAGGTTTTTTATTATGATGTGTATGCATTGATAGATCAGGGTGCCACTCTTTCTTTCATTACTCCTTTTTGTTCCCAATAATCTTCATGTGTTTCCTGAGTTATTGTGCGAACCTTATGAAGTGTCTACCCCCGTTGGTGAGTCCATTATTAGTAAAAGAGTCTATAGAGATTGTCCCATGTTTGTATTGCATAATGTCTTACCTTATGATTTTGTTGAACTAGATATGGTGGATTTAGATATTATTCTTGGGATGGATTGGCTACATGTATATCATGCTTCCATTGATTGTAGAACTGGTAAGGTTAAATTCCAATTCCCTAATAAGAAGGTCCTTGAGTGGGAAAGTCGTAATGTGGTGGTCAAGGGTAGATTCGTTTCTTGTCTTAAAGCCCAAAAGTTGATTTCTAAGGGTTGCATATACCATCTTTTGAGGGTTAGGGATGTTGAGTCTAAAGTCCTTCCTATTGAGTTGGTTCCGGTGGTCAATATTTCTTTCCCGATGTGCTTCCTTATGTTCCTCCCGAAATGAAAATAGACCTCTTTCCCGATACACAACCCATTTTCATTCACCCTTACCGTATGGCCACGGTGGAGTTGAAGGAGTTGAAGGATCAATTGAGGGATTTGTTGGAGAAGGGTTTCATAAGGCCTAGCTAGTCACGTGGGGTGCACCGGTGTTGTTTGTAAAGAAAAAGTATAGTTCCCTTAGAATGTGCATAAATTACTGGCAACTCAATCGAGTCACTATAAAGAACAAGTACCCTCTACCAAAGATTGATGACCTTTTTGATCGACTACAAGGGGCTTGTCACTTTTCTCAGACTGATCTTCCTTCCGGATACCACCAAGTGAAGGTGAGGGAGTGTGATATTCCCAAGACAACTTTTCGAACTAGGTATGGGCACTTTGAATTTGTGGTAATGTCTTTTGGCTTGACTAATGCACCAACTATATTAATGGATCTCATGAATAGGGTCTTCAAACCCTACCTTTATATGTTAGTGGTGGTCTTTATTGATGATATATTGATTTATTCCTGGAGTGAAGAGGTGTCACGACCTAAGCCTAGGGCCTAGAGGTGACTGGCGAATGGGGAACCCGAAGGAACCCCAAACAAGCCTCATCGCATATCATTACACATCCTTGGTCGTGGAAGCAATTAAAATGACATTAAATGATCAGCTTAAACAAGGGGAAATTAGGACTTAGGGAACACCGTTCATATCATCAGCAAGAAGGTCAATAGAGTCAAGACTCATTACATAGATACACCATATGTCCAACAACACCTCTACTACATAAAGATAAGAGTGGGGGCCAAGACAAAGCAACCGGGCTCACCCTCATAGCTAAAACATCATCAAAAGAGAGAAAGTCTTAAATACATAGCACGAGATCATAAGTAACGTCCTCAGAATGGAGGACACACCAACAAGTGTGAGCGAAGTCGTACTACCCACGTGAAGGAGGATGCTCAAGAGGGACTTCAGTGCCTACATGGTGATATCATGTAGGCAAGAGTATGCATTAGTATGTTTGAATGTATTAAGTTCGTGGGATGCAATGCAACAAGAGATAGACATCCTAATCAAAATACATAATAATAACCAATAGGTAGCATAATAACAATATGACATGTATAACAAATTCTTAAGCAAGTCATGCTTTGAAAATTGTTCATCTTACATAGATCATAATATAAGTGTGTAAAGAAGCCTCAACCGACATAACATAAGACCTTTTGGAGTCACCTTCCTTATGGGAACCCGTCCCATTTCGGATTAAGTGACCTTCCTTACCGGAACCCGTCCCTTTTCAAATTAAGTGGATCTCCTTACAGGATCCCATCCCTTTTCGGATTACGTGACCTTCTTTACGGGATACCGTCCCTTTTTGGATTAAGTGGCCTTCCTTATGGGAGCCCGTCCCTTTTCGGATTAAGTGACCTTCCTTACGGGATCCCATCTCTTTTTGGATTAAGCATTTCATAGAACTAGCTCATCAAACCATTACATTTAAATCATCATTTTATCATCATATAATCATCGTAATATCATTCAGCTTATAAGACATGCATTGGACCTTCAATTCCTCAAGAAATAATAACTAGACATTTTATCAGACACTTGGCGGGTGTGAAATGGTAGTATAAGACCATGCATTTTAGAGATGAAATGATGCAAGTAAATTCATTATAAAACCATAAATTAATACCTTGCAACATCCTCAAGCAATATACATCAAAACCACTCATCAAATCCAACATTAGATCCAAGATTTGAAGCTCAAAACATGCAAAAACAACCATACTTTCATGAAGTAAAATCATTGTGCAGTAAATTTCTCAATATGCAAGATCCACATGTAAAATCAACTTAAAATCATGCAATATTAATTAAAAGAGGGTTTAAGCACCATGGATGGAAGGACCCAATGATTCAACACCACATACCTTAGGTCTAGAGTTGCTTGGAATTGAGATTAGGAAGAATGGAGTCTAGGAAATGATCTTTGAATCCAATCTTGTTCTTAGGTTCCCTTGAAATTGAATTGGGGCTAGATAGAGGCTCTTGAGAGGATTTGAGAGTGTGTTTGAGATGAGAGTAATGACTTTTTATCCTTTGGAATAGGGTTTAGGTGTTTTGGGGAGGTTAGTATAGCATTGAAAGTCTAAAAAGGTCATTAGAGTAATTAGCATTTACGAAAATGCCATTAGTGAACGGATGGAAAAATCGGCAAAGTGTCATCTCACTGGAGGCTTCACTGGCTGTGTGGCACTCCACGGTTGTGTGGAGTGCCTGCGTAAAGTGCCTTAGTGAAAAAAAAAATGAAAGTTGGGAAACTTGGAAAAATTTGACATCTCGTCACTTTGACGGACCGCTTCACGGACCGTGTGGCGTTATGCGGACCGTGTAATGCTCAGTCCCACCTCACTTAGACACAAAACAATGTTGCAGTCCACCACACATCCAGGTGCCATGGGCTGTCCCACTCCACACAGCCCGTCAACAGTGCCCATGGCACCACCCTTAGCTACATTTTCCCCAATTTGCACAAGCTCCCTTTGGCACACCTTGTTCCCATCCCAACAGTCAGTGGCGAGCCACACGGCCCATACCACTGGTTGTGCCAAATGGCTTTTTACAACCCCAACTGCCCTAAACGGCCTGTCAAAGGCCACACTAGTCGTCAAACAGTCCGTGTGACAACACTGCACGGGAGGGCCTCACGAAAACGATCATAACTCCTTCATCCAACCTCAGAATAAGGTGAAACTAAGTGCATTGCGAAGCTAACTCAAAGGGATTTCATATGAAATATTGTTGGCCACCTAGTTCTAAATATGCTAAGAGTCATGCTAGTTTAAAGTTGACCCTTGTATGAAACAAAACCCAAAACTCAACTTGGAGGGAAGCCTTGAACTGATTTAGGTAATAGGAGCCTCCCATGAACCTAATAAACCCCCAAACGAACCAAATGAGAGTTGAAAAATGGATACATAAGAGCATAGATTTACGGGGTGTCACAAGAGAATCATATGAATCACTAGACAGTGGTATTGCAAATCTTAAGGGATGAGAGGTTATTTGCTAAATATGAAAAGTGTGAATTGTGGTTGAAGGAGGTTGCATTTCTAGGGAATGTGGTGTTGGTTGATCTCATTAAGGTGGACCCTAAGAAGATGGAGGTGATAAGAAATTGGCCTCTAGACCCTTGACTCCGAGGGATGTTAGGAGTTTCTTGGGTTTGGCGGGTTACTACTGGAGGTTTATCAATTGTTTCTCTTCTATTGCTTCCCCTATGACAAAGTTGACCCAAAAGAAGGAAAAATTTGTTTGGACCAATGAATGTGAAAAGAATTTTTAAACTTTGAAAGACAAGCTTGTCTCCGACCCTATTTTAGCTTTATCGGAAGGGTTAGAAGGGTTTGGGGTTTATTATGATGCCTCAAGAATTGGTTTGGGGTGTGTTTTGATGCAAAATGGCAAGGTGATAGCATATACCTCTAGGAAACTTCAGGTGCATGAGCGAAATTATCCAGCCCATGATCTTGAATTGGCGGTCGTGGTGTTTGCTTTGAAAATTTGGCGTCAGCACTTGTATGGGGTTCATGTTGATGTGTTTAGCGACCACAAGAGTCTCCAATAAATGTTCACACAAAAATATCTTAACTTGAGACAAAGAAGGAGGTTAGAGCTCCGTAAGGATTATGATATGAGTGTACATTATCATCCCGGCAAAGCTAATGTTGTGGCTGAAGATCCAAGTAGAGTTTCCATGGGTAGCCTAACTCATATATATGTTGGTGGCAAGGAGGTGGATAGAGAAGTTCAGTGGTTGGCTACGTTGGGGTTAGGTTGGGGGAAGTTGAAAATGGTGGTGTAGTGGTTGTTAATGGATCTAAATCTTCTTTGATTGAGGAAGTCAAGTCAAAACAAGACCTTCACCCATCTTGCTAGAGTTGAAGGCCTTGGTGAAGGATGGTAAAGTAGAGGTTTTCTCCTAAGGGGGAGATGGTGCCCTTAGGTACCAAGGTAGGTTATGTGTGCCTAATGTTGATGACTTGAAAGAGTTGATTTTGAAGGAGGCGCATAATTCATCTTATTCTATTCACCCCAGTTCCACAAAGATGTAGACTTGAGGGAGGTGCATTGATGGGGTGGTATGAACAGAGTTATTGCCAAGGTCGTATCTGGTTGTCACAATTGTCAACAAGTGAAGCCGAACATCAAAGGCCAGGTGGCCTAGCCCAAGATATAGAAATTCCTACTTTGAAGTGGGAAGAAATCAACATGGATTTTGTGGTTGGGTTGCCTAGGACTAGGAGACACTTTGACTCCATATGAGTTGTTGTGAAAATGACAAAGTTGCTCATTTTCTACCAATCAAAACCACTTAAGGTTGTGGTGTTGTGGAAGATAATTTGACGAATGAGGAGGTTCCAGTAGAGATACTGGTTAGACAAGTGAAGAGGTTGAGAAACAAAGACGTAGCATCCGTCAAGGTCCTTTGGAGGAATCAACAAGTTAAAAGTGCCACATGGTAAACCGAGTCGGACATGAAAGAGCGATGCCCATATCCCTTCTACTTTACTCAAGCCGACGGTAATAACTTAAGTCCCCTCTATGTTTTCAAGTCTTAAGATTTAGTCCTCACGTCATTTTGCATTAATTCATGTTTATGGTAGAAAGTTTATGGTGATTTTGGCATTCATGTTGAGGCTTTTTAAAAATGATGTCTAAGTGCATTTGTTGCTTTCATGTCGGGCTTAAATCTTCAAAATTACTTCTCTTACACATGTTTCTTTGACATTCAAGGACGATGTTCACAAGAGGGAGATATTGAAACACCTCTCATGTGCTTCGAAATGCCCCATAATCGTAATTTCCATATATCTCAAAATCCGTGTGTGATTTTGAAAATCCGACTTCATATTCTCGATCAAGGGGCAAAATTGAGTAGAAAATGGGTATAACCCAGATTTAGAAGATCCATACCAAAAAATAATTTTCGCTAATTTTTGTTATCCAGTGTCTATCCGTGCCCAGGCCGCGACGCGCCTAGGGCGTAGACTAGTATTGTTCAAAATCTGTGTCTGATCCACGTCACGCCTGGGGCGTGGCCCAGTGTAAACTTTTCCTTTTTTTTAATTCCATCCGAGGTCATTGGGGTCATAGCCCCATGCCCATTTAAACATGAAATCTCACATACTTGGTCATTTTTCAACTCTATAGCTCACAAAACCCTCTCTAAAACCTCTCCAAGTCTTTATTAAATATCTCATTCAAATCTAAGGATTTCAAGCTCAATTTTGGAACTCAAGGACTCATTTCAAGCTCTAAGTCTACTTCAAGTTCATTTGAAGGAATTCAAAGTTTATGAAAATTGCATGTTTTCAAGTTGTATTACCTATGGGTATCTTTTATTATGAATAATGAACATAAATTATTTTGGGGTTTTATAAAGTATTGAATGATTATGGTTGAATATCTATTCAAAGCTTATTCTATGAATTGATTTTGTCTATTTAGACTATGCATAATTTGAGCTATGAAGCTATGAACTATTATGAGCTTTTGTGATGGATTTCAAGACACCATAAATGAGGGTTTTACTACAATATTGGTGGGTTGATTTACATTGAGTTTACTCATCTTGTTTTACCCTTGAAATTGCATGATTTTGAACAAGTATCATGAACCCACCATGTGTTTGATAAATTACATGACAAGAATTTTCAAGTTGTTTATGATCTATTAAATGATTTACAAGTCATGTGACTTCATGATGATTAAGGGCTTTCAAGAATGTATTGAATTCATGAAAAGTATCTATGATTTTACAAGTATCAAGTTAAGCCCATTTCAAGATTTTTACCTCTTGTGAGCCATTCATGTTAAAGCAAGGATTCATGTATGATTACGATCTACTCTCATGTTCAAGTTAGGCTCACTAGTAGAGGTCAAGCATGTTTATGAGCTACTCATGTCAAGTTACATGTCTCTCACAAGTTACTCATGATATTATTAAAGTATTATTTTTTCAAGTATTTCGTGGGATTTGACTTACCACTGATTGAGGCTTAAGATGGGGGCTCGACTCACGAAGTCCTAATATAAAGTATTCAGTCTCTAAACTATATGCCACCATAGTATTATGATTATTAGCCTTAGTATACTAGTGGATCCATTTAGTTCATTTTATCATGTTTAGTTTGCCTTAGCAAGTGAACCACACTTCATCATGGGGGGAAGGGTCATGCCCAGTCACCTGAACCGAGGGGTGTCAGGCTTCGGAGTCCAAGTTGTAGCTGCATGGTCCATGTCAGTTGAGGTATCTTCCCACATATGTATGATATATTATGCAACTTGAATGATTTACAAGCATGCTTTATTACAAGCATTGATCATCCATGCCATATTGAGATTATATATCCATTGATTATGAATATGCATTTTGAATATATTGGCTTGTGTCTTTGTTGTATTTCACCCCGCATACTTAGTACATTCAAATGTACTAATACATACTCTATGTCTACATGATATTACCATGTAGGGACTGGAGCTTTTTTTGATCATCCTCCTCCACGTGGCTAGTTCGGTACTTCAGAGAAAACATTGGCGAGTCCTCGATTCTGAGGACAATATGTAAGTTACTCTTGCTATGTTGAGACTTCTTTATGTTGAATACATGTTATCATGAGGGTGAGCCCGGAAAGTGTCTTGGCCTCCGCTCTATTCTAAGTTAGAGGTGTTGTTGGATACTATGTTTTGTAAATGCTATAAGCTTGACTGTTGTATGCTTTTATGATTATCAAAGACTTCTCTTAGTCTCGCTTTCCTTTTTAATTATATTAGTTGTGATGTTTATTTTGCTTTCGTGACCGTGGATGTGTGAATGATATGCTAAGAGGCTTATTTGGGGTCCCTTCGGGTTACCAATTTGCCGTGTCACGTCTAAGCCCTAGGCTTGGGTCATGCATTAGGTATGCACAATCTGTTTTAACATTGAAGTACTCCCTCATGCGTGAGCTCAAATGCCTTTGTCATATATTGTACTACATTTTCCTTAAGCCGTAATAAAATGGGATTTATGTACTATTTCTCTTTCACTTCTACTATCAACGAGGATTTTGTTGCATTATGCATAATAAACCTTCCGTCTGGAGATTCAAGAAGGAAAACCCCCATACTAGCTAATTGATGTAGATCTTTACTTACCCCTTGTCTTATTGTGAATTGCCCAAAAGTGCTTGCCATTGTTTTATGGCTTAAAGCATCTGCTACCACATTTGCCTTTTGGAGATGATATAAAATATCAATGTCATAATCTTTTAATAAATCAAGCCATCTTCGTTTCCTTAGATTCCTCCTTTTGCTTAAAGATATATTGCAAACTCTTGGGATCAATATATATGTCAACATGAGCTCCATACAAATAGTGGTTTCATATTTTCAAAACTAATATAATTGATGCTAGCCCCAAAGACGCAACTACCTTGAGGCATAAGCTATTACTTTACCATGTTGCTTCAAGATACATCCTAAGCCCACTCCCAAAGCATCACAAAACCTTCTATTCATTAGGGAAGTACCATTACAGGTGTTGTAGCCAGTTTATTTTTCAGCTCTTGGAAGCTCCTTTGGCATGCATTGCTCCATTAGAACTTGGCTGCCTTATGCACTAGCTTTGCTAAAGGTGTAAAAATAAAAGTAAATCCTTCAACAAACCTTGTATATTCTTCCAGCCTAAGGAAACCATGAGCCTCCATAGGTATGGGGGTCCTTGTCATGACCCAAACATAGGGCTTAGGTGTGACACGACGAATGAAAACCCGAAGGCCCCCAAACAGGCCTCTTAAATCATAATTGAACATTATAGGTTTAAATGGTAAATGGCAAATAGATGACAATGAAATATGGGGAATGGGACTAAGGGACAACTTGTAACCATAAGCGGAAGCATAAGTTAAATAGTTTAAAACATACCAAGTGTAGCAATAGTCCAGACACACCTCTAAATAATGACAATAAACAGAGCCAAGAATACAAGTCTAGGCTCCTCAATACTAAGTCAAAATGAAAGTACATCAAATATTTGAATAACAAAGGCAAAGCTTGAAGATAAGGGTTCTGTTCTCAAAGAATGGGAACTCACCAAAGCTCAAAGTCTTCATGAGCAATCTAGCCACGTGGAGAAGGATGAGGTAGATCGCCAGTTCCTACATGATTATAGCATGTAGGCAAAAAATACAGTTAGTACTTTTGAATGTACTAAGTATGCCGGTAAGCAATGCAACAAGTAAATATAATAACAAAGAATACTTACCAAATACGACAAACTCCAAGCACAATATATTCAGTTTCAAAGTAAAGAGTAAAGTAATGCCATGAAAATGTATAAAGAAGCACATAAGCAAATAAGTGTGGGAATAACACCATAAATGGCAAAACCATATGAGCTATAATATGGAATACCGATATCATACTCCATACCAGTCAAAGAGTGAGTCAACTTGTCAGGGTATAACTCTAGAAACTGAAATACTAAATGGATCCTCTAGTTAGAAAGCCTAAAAAGGCATACTCAAAATATCCTACGGTGGCACGTAGTTATGAAATTAGAAGATTTATATAAGACCTCTTAGGCGGAGTCCCACTCATAACTCGTTTGGTGCTAAGTCAAAATCCCACGGAAATAGACAATACATATTAGAAATAATCAAAACTTAATTTATTTGAGAAAGTCATAACTTGTAAAATAAATCATATTCAAGCTGGTACTTAGAATAGCTCCTTAACAAAGATTCAAAATGAAACTGAATGGGTCTTAAGTCACCCAATATCATTTCATACT
>JAPFFP010092002.1:0-20797 GCA_026153255.1 Solanum medicagineum
TGTTGAGATCTCCATGCATTTCATCATAGAGGGGATTTTGGTATTGGTAGGCTTGGTAGGGAATTTGTGGTACATTTTGTGGAGGTGATGTATCTTGTCTTGGATGGTTTGGATTGTAGTTCATTTGGAAAGTGGGGTTTGGTAGCTTCGGGTTCGTCTTTGTGAAGGAAAACATAGATTATGGGCTTTTCACGGGTAATGGTGGTGGAATGCATCGATACCCTCTTTATCTCCTCATTTTCGAGTTGAATTGCTTTCCCCCGATTCACATTCTTCAACCGTACTAACCTTTCCTCCAAAACTCCCATTCTTCCATTCATTTTCGCTATTTGTTTGGAAAAGTAAGGAAGAGTTTCCATGATGTTGTTTGAACCTTCCCCAATTGGACTTGTATTAGACATGATTCCCACAATACTCAACAAACATGATTAGTAACAAAATCCTCACATCACTCGTATGTAACTCTCAATGCACCTTCTATGGCGTCGTCTCAACATTGATAGTGAACTAGCTCCGCTTGATCAATCCAAGGTCACCTATCCTTTGTGGTGGAGCGAATTCTTTTGACTCCTGAAAGAAGGACGACTCAAACAAAGCTTAAGAACATGAATAAAAGAAGAAAAACTAGAAGAAAGAGGCACAAGAAATATAAGACTAAAAAAAACCTAACAAAAGTAGAAGAAGTACTTGTTGTTACCTAATTTGAAGAATCAAAGAGATGATTTAATGTTTAGAAACTAGCTAACAAGTAATTAAAGATATTAGTTGTTAAATAGTTGAGGAATGAAAAAAAAATGAGTGACAAAAAAGAAGAATGAGTTCGGACACTTAGAAATTTTTTTGAAGTCTTAAGGTGTTCATGACTTGAAAGGGATGATTTGATGATTAAAACTAGCTAACAAGTAGTTAAAGATATTAATTACTTGATAAATAGTTGGATAATCAAACAGCTTTGATTGTTCACAATTGAATTCAACCCTACAAAAATTTTAAAAAAAGAATCACGTCGTTTGGATACTTAGAAAAATGTTTACGCCCAAAAAACCTCCATACTTAGAAAAATTTAGAGGTGTAAAAACTCTGCAGATTTTGGTCTCTGAAATTGACCAACACGTGCCACATGGCACGTCCGGAAGGCTCCCTGTCGCTGACTCAATGTTGGGCATTGACGTGGCGTTGACTTGGCGCTAAGTTGGCGCTGACATGGAAATTAAAATTTTAAAAACAAATTTAAATAGAATTTATTTTTTTTCCAAATTTCCACTAAGGATTAATTAACACCTTGACCAACTTTGACTTGAAAAAAAAGGATCAAATATACCTTTTAGTCTTCTTTTTCTTTAAGAACCCTTAAACCAAGAACAAACTCTAAATCCCAACACCTTCAAATCAACTCGGAATTGGCTCAAAGTTTAGGATTAGCTTCCCTTTGATGGTGAGAACAAAGTCCAATAATCTTAACCTTCAATTTCTTCTCAATCAACAAACCTACTTTCAAAATTTTGAAAAGTTTGAATGCTCAAAACCCTTCAATGGCACTTCACTTCCATAACTCCAAATTGAATGAAATTTGAGATCTAGTTTCAAAAACAACAAATCAAATGAATTTTTTTTGGGTTTTGTTTTTTGGATTTTTGAATTTTTTGAGTGGATCAAAATTCCAAGACCTAGATTTGTGAAAACAAATCTAAACCTAAACACTTGATACCAAATGATAAAGATCAAATAAGAAAGAAAGGGAAAAGGAAACAAAGATAGAAGGATATGTGGATTAAATTCAAACTATTGAAATTATAGGCAACAAGGGACTAAAACTCTCACCTCCCAATTGATTTTAACAACTCAAATAAGACCCTAGAAGGAAAATTGAAGGAAACTAAGAATCACAAATGGGCAGTATTCAGTTAACCAAGCAAACAAGTCAACTAACAATTCTAAGAGTTCATCCTAATTACTACTAATTACTCACTAAGAAGATACTATAATTTGAGAATTTAACATTCAACATAGTCTAAGTCTTCCAAATTATAAAATAAGGCTATTTATACTAAGTAAATAAAAGAAGACATTTTCTTTACAATTTTACCCTTAATGAGTAAGGGCCTTGTTTGGTTGCCTTCTTTTCAAATCCTTGAATTCAAGTAGTAGGCGTTTGCACACATGGCCTCTTTTCTTCCTTCTTCTCACCTTGATAGACCTTCCACACATTGTAAGACTTTCTTCAGTGACCCTCAAGCCCCTCTAATGCTTCCTTTTTCGTGAACATTGCTTGTAGGTCTTGGAGATCTTTTGCTTGACTCCTTGTGAATGGTCTTGAGTGGTAAATGTCACTCATGTCGGTGTCATCTATGCTTTGCATGTTATCATTACCTTATTTCCTAATTTATATATAGGTTATTAATTTTTTTTCTTTTTCTATTTAAGGTATCCTAGTACCATTTAATGCTTTCTTAGAACTACTAGGTCTATTCTTAGTTAAGATAACTTTATTTCCTTGTTAAAGTAGGATTTAACTTGTAATTGTCTTTCTAGGTTTTGGATACTCCTTGGGCCTAACCTAAGGAGTCTTGGACATCCAAGGACCCTATAATATATATAGGAGTCTTTTTTATTTCATTAAAGACAATTAGATTGATATTAATAATAATTGAGAAAGTTTTATTGAACCTTTGTGACTTGTTCTTTGAGAATTTATCTTTAAACCTCTACTAGTTCATAGTTTGAGGTATAAAGTACTTTCTTCTTGTGATATCTTTGATTTCATTTTGGTATTCTTTAGAAGGTGATAAGTTTACATGTTAATTATTGTCTTTAGTTACTCATAAAGCGGTCAAGATCCAAATCTAACATTTTGATTTGTTTTCTCAAGTAAAGGCGTTAGATTTCTTCCATAAATCTTTACTTTGTTACTTGGATCTTGTCAAGTCCTTAGAATATCAATTTTTTGGAAATTCTTGGATCTTTCCTTTGAATTTCCCATATCTTTAATTAGCTTATTTATCTTTCTTTTTTTGTTGTTGCTTACGCATTCCAGTATTCACTCCATCTTAGTATTGTTTCTAGCCTTAATCCGATCAACTAGGTTGTTAATGGTCCTTTGAATCCAACATACCGCATCGATTAGAGTCTTATTCATAGTTCTGTAGCGCACCACAACTATGAGTAAGAGGCTATGAGGCGTTTTAGGAAATGTTTTCCTCCTTCATGGTCTATGTTGTGCTATAGAAGTTAGGTAAGGCTTTTTCTTCTAATGAATGTTTTTTTTTATTCGAGATAATTCCTATCCAAGAGGAAGAAGAGCCTGTTCACCTGAGGAGCAACTGGCCCCTCCCGCTCCTTAAGCTCCTTAAGATGGGGGAGTGGCCCATAAAGAGTTCCAGGATGCTATAACTATGTTGTCCCACGCCATGACTAATCAAATCAACCAAGCGGTCCATCATATTTCTACTCCGGCATCTAGGATGAGGGATTTTACCAGAATAAACCCACCAGAGTTCCATGGGTCTAAAGTGGATGAGGATCCTCAAGAATTCATTGATGAAGTGTACAAAGTGTTGTCTATTATGGGATTGGAGGATAAAGTGGAGTTGGCGGCCTACCAACTCAAGGGGGTGGCTCAAATTTGGTTCACCTAATGGAAGGTGGAGAAGGGGAATAACAATGTCATCCTTTGGGAAGAGGTCAAGGTGACATTTCTCAACCGTTTCTTCCCTCTTGAGCTAAGGGAGGCTAAAATGATTGAATTTATGAATCTAAAGTAAGGATGTATGAGTATGAGGGTGTATGCCCTCAAGTTTAATTAACTCTCCAAGTATGCTCCACAATTGGTGGCCGAGCCGAGGTCTAGTATGAACAAATTTGTGATGCGGGTGTCCGACTTGTTTAATGAGGAATGTCGTGCCGCCATGTTGATAAGTGATATGAATTTGTCTTAGCTCATGACGTACGTCGAACAATTGGAGGGGGAAGCTTAGAAAAAGAAGGAGTGGTGAAGCCAAGAGGGCCCATTTTGAAGGTAGGTTCCAAAGTCCCAAGGGTGGCCGATTTCATCAAGGCCAAGGGTCTTCTAATGCTCCTACTAGAAGGTTTGCTAATGACAACCCAAGGGTCCAAGGTGGTGGTGGTGTGGTGCCTCATACTATGTGCCTAAGATGTGGTAGAGGCCATAATGGCCTATGTTTGAAGTATAATAATTCTTGTTATGGTTGTGGTGAAGTGGGTCATAAGGTGATTGATTGTCCTAGAAATCACAACAAGGGTAGAGATGGTCGTCCACAAGGCCAAGGTACAAATGCGGGTCCTAAGGGAAGAGGAGGCCAACAAGGTGGTGCTCCAAGGTATAATAGGTTCTTTTCTCTTCAACGGTGACAAGGGGCAAATGAGGTGCCCGATTTCGTCACCAATATGTTAAAAGTTTTTGATTTTGATGTATATGCAATGATAGACCCGGGTGCCACTCTTTCTTTTATTACTCCTTTTGTTGTCAAAAAGCTTCATATTAGTCTCAAATTGTTGTGTGTGTCATATGAAGTGTCAACCCCCATTGGTGAGTCCACTTTTGCTAGAAGGGTCCATAGAAATTGTTTCGTTTCCCTAATGAACCCGTCTTTGAGTGGGAGAGTCATGATGTGGTGGTCAAGGGTAGATTCACTTCTTGCATTAAAGCTCAAAAGTTGATTTCTAAGGGGTGTCTCTATCATCTTGTGAGGGTTAGGGATGTTGAGTACCTCCTTCCTATAGAGTCGGTTTCGGTGGTTAATGAGTTCCTTTATGTCTTTCCCGATGAGCTTCCCGATGTTTCTCCCGAAAGGAAAATAGATTTTGGCATAGACCTCCTTCCCGATACTCAACCCATTTATATTCCCCCTTACCATATGGCCCCAGCGGAGTTGAAGGAGTTGAAAGAACAATTGAGGGATTTGTTGGAAAAGGGTTTTATTAGGCCTAGCTAATCACCTTTGGTGCACCGGTGTTGTTTTTGAAGAAGAAGGATAGTACTCTTAAAATGTCAATTGATTACCAACAACTTAATAGGGTCACCATAAAGAAAAAGTACCCTCTACCAAGGATTGATGATCTTTTTGACCAACTTCAAGCGGTTAGTCACTTCTCTAAGATTGACCTTCAGTCCGGGTATCACCAAGTGAAAGTGAGGGAGTGTGACATTCCTAAGATGACATTCTTGACTAGGTATGGGCACTCTAAGTTTGTGGTTATGTCCTTTGGCTAGACTAATGCACCGGCCATCTTCATGGATCTTATGAATAGGTTCTTCAAACCCTACCTTGACTTGTTTGTGGTTGTTTTTATTGATGATATCTTGATCTTTTCCCATAGTGTGGAGGAGCATGTGGATCACTTGAGGGTGGTGCTGCAAATCTTGAGGGAGGATAAGTTGTATGCGAAATATGAAAAATGTGAGTTTTGGTTGAAAAAGGTTGCTTTTCTAGGTCATGTGGTGTCGGGTGATGGCATTAAGGTGGATCCTAAAAAGACGGAAGTGATTAGAAATTGGCCTAAACCTTTGACTCCATCAAACATTAGAAGTTTCTTGGGTTTGGTGGGTTATTAGCGGAGATTTGTGAAAGAGTTTTCATCTATTATTGCTTCTCCCATGACCAAGTTGACCCAAAAGAAGGCAAAATTTGTGTGGACCGATGAGTGTGAAAAAAGTTTCCAAACTTTGAAAGATAAGCTTGTCTCCGCTCCTATCTTATCTCTACCGGAAGGGTTGGAAGGGTTTGTTGTGTATTGTGATGCCTCAAGAATTGGTTTGGGTTGTGGTTTGATACAAAATTGTAAGGTGATAGCATAAGCCTCTAGACAACTTAAGGTGCATGAAAATAATTATCCTACCCATGATCTTGAATTGGCCGCCGTGGTATTTCCATTGAAAATTTGGCGTCATTACTTATATGGGGTCCATGTTGATGTGTTTACCGATCATAAGAGTTTCTTATATGTGTTCATCAAAAAAGATCTCAACTTGAGGAAAAAAAGGTGGTTAAAGCTTCTTAAATATTATGATATGAGTGTGCATTATCACCTAGGTAAGGCTAATGTTGTGGCCGATGCTCTAAGTAGGGTATCTATGGGTAGCGTAGCTAAGGTTTATGATAGTGGCAAGGAGGTGGCTAGAGAGGTTCATCGGTTGACTATATTGGGGGTTAGGTTGGAAAAGGTTGACAATGGTGGTGTAGTGATTGTTGATGGTTCTAAATCTTCATTGATTGAGGAGGTAAAGGCAAAACAAGATCTTGACCCCGCCTTGTTAGAGTTGAAGGCCTTGGTGAGAGATGGTAAAGTGGAGGTTTTCTCCCAAGGGGGAGATAGTGCCCTTAGGTACCAAGGTAGGTTGTGTGTGCCTAATGTTAATGACTTGAGAAAGAAGATTTTAGATGAGGGTCATTATTCTTTCTATGCTATTAACCCTAGTTCTACAAAGATGTATAGAGATTTGAGGGAAATGTATTGCTGGGGTGGTATGAAGAGAGATATTGCTAAGTTTGTATCCAGTTGTCATAATTGCCAACAGGTGAAAGTCGAACATCAAAGGCCGCGTGGCCTATCCCAAGATAAAGAGATTCCTACTTGGAAGTGGGAGGAAATCAACATGGATTTTGTGGTTGGGTTGCCTAAGACTAGAAAGCATTTTGATTCTATTTAGGTTGTGGTTGATAGAATGATAAAGTCGACTCATTTCCTACAGGTCAAAACTACTTATGGTGCCGAAGATTATGCCAAGTTGTATATTCATTAGTTGGTTAGATTGCATGGGGTCCTTCGTCTATCATTTTGGATCATGTGTGCTCAATTCACTTGTCACTTTTGGAGGTCCTTCCAAAGAAGTCTTGGTACCAAGGTAATGCTTCGTATAGCCTTTCACCCTCAAACGGATGGCCAAGCCAAAAGAACAATCCAAACTCTTGAGCTTAGAGCCTGTATTTTGGAGTTTAAGGGTAGTTGGCATGAACATCTTCCATTTATTGAGTTTTCTTACAACAACAACTACCATTCAAGCATTGGTATGACTCTTTTTGAGGCTCTCTATGGTAGACTTTGTAGATCCCCGGTTGGATGGTTTGAGGTGGGGGAGATGGCTTTGTTAGGTCCATATTTGGTTATGGAGGCCATGGAGAAGGTGAGGTTGATAAGGGAAAGATCGAAAACAGCCCAAAGTCGACAAAAGTCTTATGTCGATGTGAGGACAAGGGATCTCGAATTCAACGTTGGTGAGTATGTCTATTTGAAGGTCTCACCCATAAAGGTTGTGGTTCATTTTGTCAAGAAGGGTAAATTGAGCCCAAGGTTTGCAGGTCCTTATAGAGTGTTCAGGAGGATTGGTAAAGTGGCCTATGAGTTGGAGTTGCCCATTGATATGAGTATGGTTCATCCAGTCTTCCATGTATCTATGTTGAGAAAGTGTGCGGGGATCCAAGTTCTATTTTACCTTTGGATGTTGTGGGCGTGGTAGAAGATAATTTGACTTATGAAGAGGTTCCGGTAGAAATTTTGGATAGACAAGTGAAGATATTGAGAAACAAGGATGTAGCTTCCGTCAAGGTCCTTTGGAGGAACCAATAAGTTGAAAGTTCCACATGGGAAGCCGAGGCGGACATGCAAAAGCGATATCCATATCTCTTCCACTCCACTCAAGCCAAAGGTACTAATTTAAGTCCACTACATGATTTTAAGTCTTAAGTTTCAGCCAGTATGTCATTTGCAAGCATTTATGTTTATGTTGATAAGTTTGTGGTGATTTTTTGGCACTTACATTGAGGTTTTTTTGAAATGATGTTTAAACACATTTGTTGCATTTATGTGTTAGGCTGAAATCACCTTGATTACTTCTCTTATGTATGTTTCTTTGACATTCAGGGACGAATGTAACTAAGGGGGAGATATTGAAACGCCCCAAAATGCCCGAAAATGTGCCTCGGAAATGCCCCTAATCATAATTTCCAAATATCTCAAAATTCGTGCATGTTATAAAAAACCAACTTCATAATCATGATCAGAGGGAAAATTGAGTGGAAGATGGGTAAAACCTTGATTTTAGAGCACCCGTAGCAAAATATTAATTTTCTAATTTTGCAATTCTAGTGATGGATCCGTGCCCTGGCCGCAACGCACCAGGGGCGCGGATCAATGTTATTTTGCTCCCAGTTTTCTGTTTCGGCCTAAGGCTTTGGGGTCTTGGGCCATGCCCTCCTATGCGTAACGCCACCTATACTTAGCCATTTTTCAACTCTATATCACTCAAGACACTCTCAAAACCTTCTCTAACACTTAGCCAAATATTTCATCCAAATTCAAATGTCCAAAACTCATTTCCGGATCTCTAGAACTTCATTCAAGATTCAAGTTCTCATTCAAATCTTCATCAAGGAAATCCCCAAGTTTTAGGTATGTGGGTTTCAACCATCTTTCACACATGGTGCCCAACCTTTCTTTTTATGTAAAATGTATGTTTTCAAGTTGGATTATCCATTGGTATCTCTTATTTATGAAATTTGATTATAAACTATGTTGGGGTTTCATAAAATGTTAATTGTTTAAACATTTTTGGAGCTATGAATCTATGATCTATGATCTATGATCTATTACGTGATTTGATGAGGGGTTTCAAGCTATCTTGCATGAGGGTTTTGCTATGTTTGGTGGGTTTATTTATCTTGAGTTTTATCACTTGATTTCAATCTTGAATTGCATGATTTAGAACTAGCATTACACACCTACCAAGTGTTTGATAAAATGTTCGGTTAAGGATTCTTGGGTTATTGATGATCTATTATAGTATGGCTTATGAGTTAAGTAACTTTGTGATGATGAAAGGAATGTGTGTATGTGTTAAATTCATGAAAAGTATCTATAGTATTGCAAGTTGACCACACTTTGTTGAGGGGGTGATATACCTCAGCCACTTTGATGGGAGGTGCTATGTCATCTACCATGTTGAGGGGTATATACCTTGACAACTATGATGCTATGCCCATCTACCATGTTGAGGGGTATATACCTTGACAACTTTGATGGGGGGTGCTATGCCCATCTACTATGTTGAGGGGTATATACCTTGACTTCTATGAAGGGGGGTGCTATGCCCATCTACCAATTGAAGGGTAGATACCACAAATACCTTCCAAGGGGGTGATATGCCTTGGATTCCAGGTATTAGTTTGCTTGGTCTATGATGATGGTCTCTTCCTACACATGTAATGTTCTATACAAGCTTGTTTTACTTCAAGCATTGGTCATGCATGCCATGTTGTTATTATACTTATCCCTTGCTTATGATTATGCAGTTTGACTATGTTGCCTATCTTTCGTTTCATTGCATCGTACATACTTAGTACATTCAGATGTACTAACGCATACTCTATGCCTACATGATGTTACCATGTAGGAGCCAGAGTTCCTCACGATCATCCTCCACGTAGCTAGTTTTGGCCTCTTAAAGATAAGCTTTGGTGAGTCCTCAAGTTTGGGGACACTACCTATGCTATTGTTGCTATGTTTATTCTTTATGTTGAACTCTTGATACTATCAGGGTGAGCCCAGAAAGTGTCTTAGCCCCGCTCAAATCTATGTTTAGAGGTGTTGTTGGAACAAATGATGTACTTGTTCTTTGAGCTTTGACTCTTCTATGTCTAGTCCCTTTATCCTTATTTATACTCTCTCTTTGTTGTTTAATTGCTTCCACGACCAAGGGTGTATCAATGACATGCTAAGAGGCTTGTTTGGGGTCCCTTCGGGTTCCCATTTGCCATGTCACGTCTAGGCCCTAGGCTCGGGTCGTGACACTTCAGATTCTTCACCTTGTATTATCTTCAAAGCCAATGACGTTGTCCTTCTTGGCAGCATCGTTTGCTCTATTCAACTCATGAGTTTGTGGATTACCAATCAAGAAATCCATAGTCAGCACCTTTAGGTCCTTGGCCTCGGTGATTGCATCAATCTTGCTGGCCCATGACTTATGAAGAGTTCTAAGGATTTTCCTAACTTGCTTGCTAGGATGAAGAGGTTCGCCCAAAGAATCAAAATTCATTGATAATGGATGAAAACGTGGTATACATATCATGAATGGATTCCCCTTCTTTCATGGTAAAGTTTTCACACTAATTAGTGGGCATATACATCTTAGAATCCTTTCCTTGCTTAATACCTTCACTAGTTAACGCAAGCAATCCCAAATCTCCTTTGTAGACTCACAAGTTGAGATTCGATTATATTCTTCAGCTCTAATTCCACAAACCAACAACTTCTTAGCTTTGTATTTCTTTTGTCGTCTTTCTGTCCTCGTTAGTGTATTGTTGTCTTGTTTTTCGAGTGATTTCTCCATCCATCACTTCTAGAGTGGGAACATGAGGGCCGTCAAGTACAATGTCTCATAGTAACTGTCTTTAGCCATGAGAAAATCATGCATACCAGTCTTCCACCAACTATAAAATTACTCATTAAAGCAAGAAGGTCTGGTAGATGACTGACCCTCTTCTAGATTCAATAGAGCTTCCATTTCTTCTTTAGGATCCCCACTAGGCGTTAACTTTTAGGACTCTAATACCCATTGATGGAATGCATGCATCTATTGAATGTCTAGGGGCCAGGTCCCTCATCTGAATAGCAATAAATAAAATAGCAAAAATAATAAGGAAGCAAAGTAAAATCACATAAATTATTTTACATGTAAATCCCTTTCATAAGGGAGGAAAAAACCGCGACTTGTACTTACAGGATTTCAACCAAACTCCATTATCATCAAAGGAGAAAAGTTTTCGATTACAAAAACTCTTGTAATCATGGAATTTAACTCTAAATCCCTTCCTCTTCACTATGATAACTCTACCACATTCAAGCAACTAAGTAGCTACTCAGCAACCCACTAAATCGATTAAGTCTAGCTAACTAAGATTTCAACAACTCCTCATAGCTAACTCTAGTTGTGAACTCAACAATAAATAGCAAAGGCTTGCTAATTATCGCATCCCTTTATAGATTAGGATTCGGTTACAAGATGCCACCACTCAATAAGAACAATGAAGTACACAAAGTAAAAGCAAATCTGATTTTGCTAAGTGTACTACTCGAGAGCCTCACCAAGAACACTCACTTAATATGTGTACAACCCTCACACTTTCTTCTCATGAAAGATTAGATATATATACCCAACATCAGCAATACTTGGAGCATTTTCATTATCTAGACAACTGTTGCAGAGCAGGCAGATGCTCACCAACAATAACAGAATTATTAATGTACTATTTATTGGGTGTCGTATTCAAGTTCACATCACTCATGGGATCAGGTCCCTTATCTGTTTCATGGTTTGTTAAATCATCAAAACGACATAATATCAACATGCATCTAGATAGCTTAAGGTGCATGAGCAAAATTACCCAACTATGATCATAAGTTAGTGGCTATGGTGTTTGCTTTGAAAATTTGGCATCATTATCTCTATAGGGTTCATGTTGTATTTACCACCATAAGAGCTTACATATGTGTTCAGTCAAAGGGATCTAAACATGAGGGAAATATGATGGTTGGAACTCCTTGAGGATTATGACATAAGTGTACAGTACCATCCTGCCAACGTAAATATTATAGTTGATGTCTTAGTTGGCTATCTATGGGTAGTATGGTACATTTTGATGAGTCTATGAAGGACTTGGTGAATGATGGGGACCATTTGGCTGGGTTGGTAGTTAGATTGAGTGATCCTAATGAAAGTTGTGTCCATGTGCCAAATAGTGTTGAAGTTGTAGGTTGATGTTAAGGATAAACAGAACTTAGACTCGTAATTACTTGAGTTTAAGAAATTGGTTTTCGAAAAGAAGATAGAGATTTTCTCCAAAATGCACTGAGACTTGAAGGAAGTTTATTGGTGGAAAGACATGAAGAAGGATATAGCCAAATTTATGCAGAATGCCCAAATTGTCAATAGGTGAAGGTAGAACATCAAAGGCCCAGTGGCCTGGCCCAAGATATAGAGATTTCTACTTGGAAGTGGAAAGACGTGAATAGGGACTTTGTGATAGGTTTTCCCCATACCCTAAGACACCCGACTCCATTTGGATAAATATGGATTGTAAGTTTGATGTTGAGACCAAGGAAAAAAGTTAGAATTTGTCCACTGGATTGAAACCACGAGATCTAAGTATGAGTCGTAGATCTATTCATGAATAGTACAAAAGGCCTCATGAATTGGGGTTTTGATTTAGGGAAAGTTTGAAGTCTGGAAGAGAAGCACTAGTGTCATGCCCCAGGCCTAGAGCCTAGGTGTGACATGGCGAACAGGGAACCGGAAGAGGCCCCAAACAACCCTCTAAGCATGCACATCACATCCTTGGTTGTGGAAGCATAATCAAGTAATAAGAAAATAATTCTAAGGGAAGTGGGACTTTGGACTCACACTATGGGGATGTTATTGGCAATAGGATTAGCATGATCATATAGCAAGCAAAGACTAAGGAGCGGGTAAGTGTGACTCATGCTATGGGGAAAGTAGGGACTTAGGACTTCCATCTCATCATCAACATTCAATCAACACATAAAAGGGGAATATGGACAAAAGGAAGTCTTCCATATAAACACATAAGGTACCATAGGAGTCAAACTCATAACATACATAAACATATATCCAACAACACCTCTAACATGAGAGGAACGGGGGCCAAGACATCTCCTAAGCTCACTCTCAAAAGTAAGCACTCAAACGTGAATAGTCTTAATAAAGCATGAAAGGAATGTGGATGTTGTCCCCGAGATGGAAGACTCACCAATAGCAATCTTCAATCAATCTGACTAACCATGTGGAGAAGGAGGATGAATAGGAGCTCTGTTCCCGACATGGTTAGATCATGCAGGAAAAAGTATATATTAGTACTTAAAATGTACTAAGTATGCAGGGTGCAATGCAATAAGTAAACATAATCCATAATTATATAATATGCATAATAACGGATATAGGATCAATATGACATAAATGATTAATGCTTAGTCAAAACATGTGTGAAGATTTACTAATCACATGACATATCATATATAGGTGGGAAGGGATCATAGTCAACATATAAGACCAAGCGAGCTACTACATGGAATTTTGAAGTTCACTCTACACCGGCCAAAAAGTAGTTTACTTTGCCAAGGTAAACCAAAACACTCACCTTATGGTGTGGCCTTTTTGGAAAGTGTCTCCAAATATCCTTACCTTACGGCATGGCCTTTTCGGTAGGATTCATAAGATATTCTTATCATATGACAAGCCTTTTCGGTAGCTTCAATAAATATCCTTACCTTAAGGCATAACCGTTTGGTAGGTACAAGCCCATATAGGCAATCAATATCGCTAACCTATGATGGCACATAGTTTAGGGATAATGAGTGACTACCAAGGTCTTCGTGGTGCTAGGTCACAATCCCACGAAATACTTAAATCCTAATCATAGTCATAATATGCATAGTCTCAAAACATCATAATATCATCTTGGAGTAGCTCATCAAAACAAAGCTTCATGGCACAAAAAATAGGGCTTCATATCTTTCATAACATTCTCATGAGCTCATAAAATAATAGACCTTCAACATTCTCAACAATCATAATTCACATGCGTTACAATAAGACTTTCATTAACATAGAAGCTTGTCATATACTTTAGTCAAAACATGGTGCGTAATCATGCAAATTCAATACTATAGAACATCAGACGACTATAATCTATTCATTTAAAAGTCATTCAAATCAACCCACCAATATTATAGTAAAACCCCCAATTTTTGTATCAGAAATTCAACTAAAATCCATAAGTTTTTCCACAGCTTTTCATGGTGTCATGCAGTACATAGATTTAGCATCATAAAACCAATCATGATGTCGACCCCAACGGGTGTTCATGCATAATCAAATCATTATTTGAGAAAATCAAACTTAAATCATGTTCATAGTGTAAAATATGAAATACCCATTAAGTATCCAATCTTGAAATCATGGAATTTGATCAAAAAGGAGGATTGGGCTTCACGGGTGGAAGAACCCCATGAATGAAGGTCCACATACCTTAAATCCTTGAATTGGGTTGAGGGAACTTGAAGGAGTAGCTTGAATGTTTGAATCTCTAAAGAAACCTCTTGAGAATTTTGAATTTAATTAAGGATTTGGGTGAAGATTGGAGGGGATTTTGAGAGTTTTTGTGAGATTTAGGGATCAAAATGGCTGAATAACAGGGAAATCTCATCTATATGGGTGTTGGGTTATTACCCAATTTCCCTCACTTGAAACCGAAATCTTTGAAAAATTTTGTACCGTGAGAGACCACAAGCACGACACGGACTTGCTCCCGCACAGGTCATTTTCGTGCGAAGTTCAACTTTTTCCTATTTTGGCCTAGGAATGATTTTAGGCCATTTTTGTGCAGTGGCGGACCATGATAGCATCATACAAATCTCTACTCCATTGAAGGAAAAGGATGAAAAGGATGAAGCTTTAGAAGATCAAAGGAGGCCCATAACAAGATCTCAAAGAAAGGAGTTTAATGAAAAGCTCAATGGGCTTCAATTGCATATCCAAAGGTGTCTTTGTAATGACCCTGAAATTTTATTGTAATAGTGTAAGGAGGATTTTTAAAAAGGGAAGTATGTAAATTAATTAACTCGTGGGGTTTGGATCGGATTTTGAAGATGTCATAGAAGAAAAAGTTGTTCGAAATAACGAAACGAGTCAAACGATGAAATCTCAAAAAAAGATAATAAAAAATAAAAAAGTGGGTGAAGGACGGCCGTCCTTCAGTGAATTTGAAGATGTCATAGAAGAAAAAGTTCGGAACGACGAAATGAGTCAAACGAAGAAATCTCGAAAAAATTAATAAAAATATAAAAAAAAAGTGGGTGAAGGGCGACCGTCCTTCAGGGAAGGACGACCATCCTTCAATGAAGGACGGTCGTCCACTGACTTTTTGGCCTATAAGAGTCTGTTTTGATCTGAATGTTTTTAGCACCTCAAAAATAATTTCCTTCCTATTTTATCTCATATGTCTGCTGATTTTATACACTTTAAGTGTTAACAGTCAGTTTTGGGACAAGTTAGAAGTGTCCAAGTTATTTTCGGGTCAAGTTGGAATTTACCGGCTATTCTACTCTTGTAAGTTGCTCCTATTTTTATATCTGTTATAACATGATATTTACTATGTATGAGCTTACTTTTAAGTACTTTATTATGTAAATATTATATATTTTTGAGTTATGGAATACGTACTACTCACAACTTATCTTTAATTACTTGAGTTAAGATTTGGAAATGAATTGATGATTGATAAGTTGCATTTTTAAATAGAGACTTCTTGTTGTTATTTTCTTAATACATGAAGGATCTATAACCTGCATACTCTATATATGATATGAAGCTAAGAGTATTATATTTGATGAGCATGAGCATGATCTTATGATATTTTACACATAAATTGAGTTGAGTTTGAATCCAAGATTAGTCTAATGAAAGGAGAAACTTGAGTATTGTTAAGCATGAAAGCATGTTGAACCTAAGCACTTATATTATCATGAAAAACTCATTTACATGGCATAATGAGTTAAATTGAGTGAATCTAAATGATCGTTCAAGTTGAGTCGAATTTGATGTTTTGTATTAAATGAATGTTGAATTAAGTTGATTGCTTGTATTGATTGAATGGTTTGATGAGTACTTGAGGTGAGTTGAGATAACCAAATGAGGTTGAGTTTTGAGTTGATTGATTGAGTATTGATGATTGAACTAAATGATGAGAATGTTTGAGTTTTGGGATAAGTATCGAGCACCGAGAGGGGAGCAAGTATACTCCTACTTTAGCCCATAAAACTATGTGTCAGCATAGGATAGTCGTACAGCTCGTTCTAGCGGCTCTTGTCCTGCAAGTAGACACTCATTCTGGCTCTATGAGATAGAGTTAATGCATCCTTTTTCGTGGCAAGTTAGGGATGGGTGAGGCAACGATGCCATATTAGTTGTCCATCACCTAATTATAGGTGGTGGGAGGTATTTCGGATAAGAGAAACTCCCACACACACATATATATACATATATATGTTGAAATGCATGAAATGTTTTAAACTTGCATATTCTGGGGTGAGCATGAGTCGATGAGATGAGGTAAGTAATTATTTTTTTAAAAAAAACTTTACTTTTGAGTCATTGACTTACCAGCATATTCCATGCACTAACGTCCATTTGGGCCTGCGTTGTTTCATGATGCAGATACAGGTGATAGAGGATTTCAACCCGTGCACCACTGAGATCCGGATCAGTACACTTCAGAATTGGTGAGCTCTCCATACATTTCGGAGAAGCCCTTTTTATCTACTTTTATTGAGTACTTTATTGTTTCGAGGTGTCTACGACCTGTCACGACACTGTCTAGATTGTTGAGTAGAGTATTCATAGACATTGAGTGAGTGATTTGTTAAAAAGTATTATAAAATTTCAAACTTATTCCTTTGAAACAATAAGTGAGTTTTCGTTAATGATATTATGTTCATTTGAGTTAATTCTTCCGTTGTTGAGTATGATGTGATGTGACACCAAGTGGTTCGCTCGGAGGCTAGCAATAGTCTTTGAGTGCCAGCCACGCCAAGGGTACCCTCTCAAGGCATGACAAACTTAGTATAAGAGCACAGAGTTCAAAGAGTCCTAGGGAGTCTATGAAGCTGTGTCTAGTAGAGTCTTGTTTATGGGTGTGTTGTGAACCACACTTCATAAGCAGGAAGCTATAGGACATTAAGAATGGTTACACTTCCCTTGACATTCTGAGTTCATGCAATGGAGTTGAAAATTCTGTTAAATTCTTCTCCAACTCGTGCGTTACATGATAACAGATCATGCCTCCAAGACTCATTGTAATACAGAGGAATGTCTCAGATAACGATATTGAGGACCCTACTTTTGAGGTACCTCCTCGGAGGGAAATGAGGAGCCGAGATCAATCGGCAAGGACTGCTGATGTTCTTGTGAGACCTATTGCTCCACCTGCTCCCACTACCGAGGCTAACTTTAGAGGAGCTATCGCCATGCTTATCCAACTAGCAGCTGCTCAGGGTGGGAACTGAAATTCCCTGTCCCTTAGTTCTAGCTCTCATGAGCCGACGGCTGCTTCCAGGTTGAGAGATTTTTTGAGAATGAACCCACCTGTTTTCACTACGTCCAAGGTTGAGGAGGATCCTCAGAACTTTATTGATAAGATGTGGAAGGTGTTGAAAACTATGCACGCGACCGAGACCGAGAGAGTTGAGCTTGCTACTTATCAGCTCAAAGATGTGGCCAATGTTTGGTACAATCAATGGGAAGAGAGGCGAGGTGAGGATGCTGAGCTTGCTGCTTGGAATGAGTTTGAGAGTGCCTTCCTCGATCACTTTTTCCCTCAGGAGTTGAGAGAGGTGAAGATTGAGGAGTTTGTAAACTTGAAACAAGTGGGGTTGACAATGAAGGAGTATAGCCTAAAATTCATCCAACTGTCTAGGTACACTACAGAGATGGTCCCGAATATGAGAGCAAGAATGATGAAGTTTGTATCTGGGTTAGTTAAACATGTGAAGAGAGAATGCAAGGCGGCATTGCTAATTCCAGGTATGGATATTTCTAGATTAATGGTTTATGCTCAGCAAACTGAGGAGGACAATAAGAAGGATAGAGAGGAGCATTTGAGTTAGAAGGTCAAGTCAACAGGGCCTGAGCCCAGCCAAAACAAATAGGGCAAAGGAGATAAGTCCTACTTCCAAAAGAGGATCTCAGGATATGTACCATCGTCAGCTAGTACACCAGCTCCGAGCTGCAGTTATGATCACAAGTCCCAAGGCTAGCCCAACTTTTAGGCATAGGGGTCGTAAGCTAGCGTAACTCTTGACTCTAAAGGGAAGCCACTTTGTGGGAAGTACGGAAAGAGGCATTTGGGAGAATGTAAAGATAGAGGGAATGGTTGTTACAGGTGTGGCCAGCGGGATCATTTTCAAAGGGAGTGTCCGACGTGAGGTAATAAGGCTCAATCCTCTACCACAGCACCACTTGCAAGGGGTAACCAAAAAGGTGCTGCACCAGGACCAGGCAGAGGGACAAACTGTTTGTATGCGATGGGAAATCGACAGGACCAAGAGGCTGCACTCGATGTTGTGATGGGTATGATTCAAGTCTTTACTTTTGATTGCTACGTTTTGATGGATCCTGTTGCCACATTGTCATTTGTATCTCCTCATGTGGCTAGTTTATTTGAGATTCTCCCTGAATGTTTGCTTGAACTATTTTCTCTTTCTACTCCTGTTGGTGAGTTTATTCAAGTTGAGAAAATTTATAGGGATTGTGTTGTGTCTATCTATCATAAGGATACTCTTGTTGACTTGGTTGAGTCAGAGATGGTCGATTTTGATGTAATCCTTGGTATGGATTAGCTTCACGCTTGCTATGCCTCTGTGGATTGTAGAACTTGGACTATTAAATTTCAATTTCCAAATGAGCTAGTTATCGAGTGGAAGGGAGATTCGGTTCCGCCGAAGGGTAAATTTATTTCTTACCTCAAAGCTCGAAGATTAATCTCTAAAGGATGTATCTACCACCTCGAGGAGTCAAATCTGATGATACTGAGCCCCCTTCTCATGAGTCTGTCCCGATTGTGAGTGAGTTTCCTAAGGAACTACTTGAAATCCCTCCTGATAGAGAAATCGACTTCGGGATTGATGTCCTTCCTGACACCAAGCCGATTTCCATTCCACCATATAGGATGGCCTCTCTAGAGTTGAAAAAGTTGAAGGAACAGCTAAGGGACTAGTTAGAAAAAGGATTCATAAGGCCGAGTGTCTCTCCGTGGGGTGCTCCGGTCTTGTTGGTATGAAAGAAGGATGGTTCTTTGAGAATGTGTACTAACTATCGTCAGCTAAATAAGGTGATTATTAAGAATAAGTATCTCCTTCCGAGAATTGATGACTTGTTTGGCTAACTTATGGGTGCCACTATGTTCTCCAAGATAGACCTCAGATCAGGCTATCACCAGTTGAAAGTGAGAGACATCCCGAAGATGGCTTTTCAAACCAGATATGGTCATTTCAAGTTCTTGGTGATGTCATTTGGGTTGACAATGCACCTGCAGCCTTTATTGATATAATGAATAGAGTATTCAGACAATATCTTGACACATTCATGATTGTGTTCATCAATGATATTTTAGTGTATTCTAGAAATGAGGAGGAGCATGCAAAACACCTCAGAATCATTTTGTAGACACTTCAAGATCATGAGTTGTATGAAAAGTCTTCTAAATGTGAATTTTGGCTCAAATCGGTGGCTTTCTTACATCATGTGGTTCACCGACCGAGATAAGGATTTTTCTGGGATTAGCGGGTTACTATTAAAGGTTTGTTGAAGGATTTTCTTCCTTCTCTGTGCCATTGACTAGACTGACTCAAAAGAAGGTCAAGTTTCAATGCTCAGACAAGTGTGAGAAGAGTTTTCAGGAACTAAAAAATGAGGTTAACTACCCACCAGTTTTAAGCCTGCCTAATAGAGCGGAAGATTTTGTAATATACTGTGATGCATCTAGAGTTTGACTGGGGTGCGTGTTGATGCAGAGGGGAAAGGTGATAGCTTATGCTTCCAGGCAACTTAAGGTTCATGAGAGGAACTATCCAACCCATGACCTTGAGTTTGTAGTAGTGGTGTTTGCAGTTAAGATCTAACGCCACTACTTGTATGGAGTGCATGTGGATGGATGTATTCACAAACCATAAAAGTCTGTAATATGTCTTCAGTCAGAAAGAGCTTAACCTGCGACAAAGAAGATGACTGGAATTCCTCAAGGATTATGACATGAGCATTCTTTACCACCTAGGTAAGGCTAAAATTGTTGTTGATGCTCTTAGCAAATTGTCTATGGGTAGCACTGCCCATGTGAAGGAAGAAAGGAAAGAGTTAGTTAAGGAGGTGTATAGATTGGCCAGATTGGGAGTACAACTTGAAGAGAATAATGAGGGAGGGGTTAATGTTTAGAATGTGTCTGCTTCATCCTTAGTATCAGAGGTGAAGGAAAAACAAGACCGAGATCCTGTTCAATTACAGTTAAAAGAAGATGTACATAAGCAGATAGTTATGGCATTCGCCAAAGGGGGAGATGGGGTATTAAGGTATCAAGGCAGATTTTGTGTTCCTGATGTCAATAATGTTCGAGAGAGAATTATGGCTGAAGCACATAACTCTAGATATTCCATTCATCCTAGCTCCAACAAGATGTATCACGATTTGAGAGAAGTCTATTGGTGGAATGGGATGAAAAAGGATATTACATAATTTATTGCAAAATGTCCCAATAGTCAGTAGGTCAAGGTTGAGCATCAGAGATCGAGTGGGTTGGCTCAGAACATTGAAATTCCAGAATGGAACTGGGAAATGATCAATATGGACTTCATTATTGGTTTACCAAGGTCTCGAATGCAACATGACTCGATTTGGGTAATAGTTGATAGGATGACTAAGTCTGCTTACTTCTTGGCAGTCAAGACAACTAACACTGCAGAGGAATATGCCAAGTTGTACATTCGTGAGATTGTGAGGTTGCATGGAGTTCCGTTGTCCATCATCTCAGACAGAGGAGCTCAGTTCACCTCTCAATTTTGTAGATCTTTCTAGAAAGGATTAGGTACTAAGGTGAATCTAAGTACAGCCTTCCCCCCTCAGGCAGATGGCCAAGAAGAGCGTACTATTCAGACGTTGGAGGATATGTTGAGAGCATGTGCTATTGATTTTAAAGGTAATTGGGATGACCACTTGCCTCTA